>WNLI01045337.1:0-11356 GCA_025802215.1 Wirenia argentea
CCCTAGTTCTTGATTTATGACAACAAATACATGCACAATTTTTACCCGTTCGGTTTTTTTTGCAATGGAGTGTATAAGGAATGAGACATGTAAATACGAGGACTACGATCCCTCACACGTGTCAATATCAACTGACCGAATGAGTCACCCGGCTTCATCACTTAACAACCATGAATGTATCAGTGTGATGTTTGATATGTCAGTGAGTACATGAATCGGCACGCCATGCTCCGGAGTACCGCTGTACTCTGATTTCTCCCGCGGTACTACTGTAGTATTATCACAGTATCAGATTGTAATATTCTTGGAGCATTTATCATAATACGGTATTTTTGCGCTAAACTATTGATGTTATCGGTCAAAACTTTCAGAAACAAAATGTCGATGATGTACAGTAAAATGGTTATTTCCTGTTGTGCAAAATCGTTGTTCAGCCAATTTTAGGGATGATTCCACTAATAACAGCTGTTAGGAAGATGTATCTAAGCCTTCCACATGCTAGAGTTATGTAATCTGTGTGTGATATGATTAAAGAACCAGCTTACCTACATAAACCAGCAAAATCTTACAATTGTGTTACCAGGAAATGACCAACTGTCGATCTATTATAATAGGCCAGTATTTAAGTTTCTTGTGCTTGTATTGGCATTTTGGGATGTAATTGAACTTAGAATCACGGAGAAATCTAAAGAATAGAGAAGACTGCAAGGGTTGGTTTATAAAATTCTCTTGTAAAAATTGTCAAAATTTACTTTTTTTTGTCATTTTCAAAAATAAATAATTAATTGCTAATTTAGGCTATTTACGGCGTGGTACTCCGGAGCACCGCGCGCTGATTTATATCTAGAATGATAATTTTACGCCATGAAAAGTAGAGAACATTTTATATTTTGCTCGTTCATGGAGCAAATGAAATGCCATTACAATTGATACATAAGTACACCATCACAAGCACTTACAAGCCAGATCCCAACACCCAACCCGCAATAATTCTGATTGCTGGTCATATGTCATACTGATTGAGGTATTATAATAGAGGCGTGACTTCCACAAAGAAATCAGCGATCCCGCTACATGCATTGCTCTTTTTGGTGAGATTTAATATGATTAATTATGTTAACCAATATGGCTTACTAACGCCTTATATTGAATGTTACGTCGCAATATCGCCTATTAATGTGTATAGGCCTCCACTTCCACTTCAAAGATTATAGTTGTCTTGGTGCGCGCGTGGTATGCAATAATTATTGATTGTAAAAGAAGTAACCTCAGATTGTAGAGCATCTGACCAGCAAAAAGAAGATCACAGGTTCGGATTCCGCTAGAGGCACTGATTTCTTTTCATGAAAATGGTGAATTATCATAACCAATATATATACTACTAACACCTCATATTTATTAGATAATGAGATAAGATTCTGTACATTCACTGACAATAATAGTCAGACAAATGACAGACAGGTGTAAGGAATGAGTGGAATGAAAAACTATACTAGTCAATGAGATAAACGCTTGTTTTATTAAATATAGGATATCAAGTAATGGTCGGAAAATATCAATATTTGATAGGCATATGGGGACAATTTTTCTCTCAAAAATTACCAAATAATAATGTTGGGAGTTCATTTCTATAGTGATGTTGACAAAAACATATTGTTATAACCTATCGTTCATGTTTATTTTTACGACGTTAATTTTAAGAAGTTTTTGGATGAATATCATTAATTAGCATGTTCTTTGATTCACTAAACCATTAGTTTTATAGACATACCAGCAATTTTTGTCCCTATGCTACTGAGTTTGTTTAATTTGTTAATTATGTACATTTTATACAATACATAATATTATATTGTACATTGAAGAAAAAAACCTGAGCGTTTATTTCGATGACTATTATAGCTTACTTTGTCTCACACTTGCTCCTCTTGGATTTAGTTATGTGTCAAGTAAAATGGAATGCAACAATTAACTACGTACTTACGGTTGTCTGAAAACGTTTAATTTGAACACAACCGTTATTACCAAACTTAGTAGTTACGTTTTGATGAGTCTCAGTCACCCTCTTCAGACCAACTAACGATCATTGCCGATCGCCAGTTCCGCGCCGTTGGTTTTTGGCGGGAACCCATTAGATCTTGTTATCAGGTGTTGCTGTAATAACTCGATCCCACATGTGGCTGAGAAAATTGCCCCCCCCCCCTCCCCCACATCACTTGTAAAAGAGACCATATCAATACGCTGTGACCTGTGATGAGGGGGGGGGGGGGGCATTGTGTGAGTGACATGTTACTACTGCAACACCTGATAAGATGTCACAGGTTCCCGCCAAAACCCAAGGGCGCAGAAGTGGTCACCGGCAACGATCGTCAGTTGGTCTGAGGAAGCCGGAAGGTGACTGAAAGTCAGCAAAACGTAACTAGTAAGTTTTGTAATAACGGTTGTGTTCAAATTAAACATATTAGGATGTTATTACCAACTGAATGAACTTTTTCAAGTACTCACGGTTGTCTCACACTTGCTCTTCTAAATCTAAGTTATGTGTCAAGTAAAAGGTCTGTAGTATGGTGAGTATATTGCGTAACGGTGCCACGTAGTTCTGTATATCAACCATGAGGCTAGGCTCATACTGAGGCTGTGAGGCTTCTTCTGGGTTAATGCACAAACTTTCAATGAACTGTTCTCTGTATGGCATCGCCTTCACTGCCAACTGAAAGCACAATTTATATTTTTTATAATGTTGACGAGGTTAAAGAAATTTTCCAACTGGTTAACCACAGTTCATTTATTATAAACTGGTTTAAACCGGTAAACCACTGGTACAATGTTACACAATGGTAAAGTAAATTATTTATGCAAATTATGTCTGGAAAACTTGTTTCTACACACATCGTAAGCAGTCGCCGACTCAAAAACCATTATGGAACAGTCGACATTTCGCCATTTCCTTGTTTTCTGTCTTGAAAAATCCACTGACTTAGGCATCAATTCGAGAAATCTCATTGTTCAATGTGCAAAACCGGTTAGTGCATTGTCAGCAGTTTGAACCGGTTAATCGTGTAAAATGTAAATGGAAACGATAATCGCTTATTATGCCATTTTAAACGACATCAGATTTCCTCCATTCATCTAACCAGACGGCTGTCTCCGAGTTGGTTCGGAGAGCTCGACCGGTGGCTTGGACACGTGTTATGGATGAGTAACATATACCTAGAATATCTGATATCGTAGATGGATCCTGGACTGGACCTCGGGGGCTCTCGTCTTTGTGGCTGTCCTGGAACCGGGAGGGTGGGTGTGACTCTCGGGGATCTTCAGAGCTGCGGAATCCATTCTATGGACGAGGCAGTGAGAATAAAAAAAGTTAAGTTCGACATTTATAAATATGCCGCATTTTAGGACCTCAGGATCCGCCAAATGTCGGTCTTACTGTACATCATGACCGTGCGAGGGTAGCAAGGCATCGAACAAACTATGATCCATTTACAATGTATAATTATAATAATTATATGCACCGCTTTACTTCCTGACCTATACACAACCCGTGTTTACGTATGTACGATCAGAACCAATTTTACAGGCTTTTTCAGATAAAACACTGATCGCGCAGTCCGAGATTCGAACGCACAAATGAATGATAGGCTAGGTAGTCAAACACTTTAGCCGACTGAGCGATCCCCGCCCACAATAGGCCCTGATACGGCAACTTGGCGGGCCATGGCCGTATGAGAGACTTCGGCTCTCGAATGATGATGCCAATTTCATTAGGGAAGATTTTACATATTGTATGTAATAGGAATTTTGATGTGATAATTATTCAGAATATCCATGCAATATAGGTTAACTGAAGGTCGCGGGTTCGGTCCCGTCGGAGGCACTGATTTTTTTTCAGCGAAATTTAATATAATTATATGCAACACAGACGTTAACAAACACAAGTTAGCACAAAGTTTAGATCACTACGATCGGTTGGCAAAGAAATTTTTTCGCATGATTTTACAGGTAAAATATGGGCGATTGGTCACACGGTCTCACACTATATCTATATGCGATAGTAAGTGATATACATTATGTACGTGAGTATCTACTGTATGCTATAAACTCACTGCGAACACGCCGCGCACCACCCAACTGTGATAAGGTTTTAGCGTCTTTGAGTATGCGTGGTTCGCGCTCACTGAGAGATCTACATTGCTTGAGTGGATTGAGGAGAGAAATTCAAGTAAAAATTCCATCGCCCTGAAATATATGTATTTATTTAACAGTTCAATACGTCATGCCATTCATCATACACATAGTATGTTATGAGTATAATGCGTCTGTTGAGAGCAAAGTTATGGTAAGCCCATAATGTTAATTAGGGACTTACCATAACCTTGCTCTCAACCGACGAATGTGTCTCAGGTTCACATCCAAATTGTTGAGTAAGCGGGATCCACAGCCATACTAGCAGCATGCTTTTTGAGGGAGCTGTATGGAGGGATTTTGCTAATTCAGGCACTGGATTGCAGCTAATATCTACATCACGAGTGACATGCATTAACCAGGCTTCCCGGTCATGGCCCATGGGGCTGTTTGCTCGTATGTGTTATGGGGCGCAAGCATATTTCTGACTATACCACAAGTGTAGGTTGTTTCTTGCTGTTGTCACTCCTACAACAACAACAATAGTCCACTGCGTCTTGCGACATGGCACATTTCACGAGGTATTTCCACAGTGTTCGATTTTTGCATACAGCATATGTGTCAGGGTCTGTTAAATCGAGAAAAATCGGCATGTACTTGTTTAATTCAGGTGAATTTTTGGTCGCCGACCGGTTTTTTTCGTGATTGTGAGGGCCTCTTCGAGGGCGAGTTTTGCTGGAGTGTCGTCTGGTAGCCTGATTAAGTGTCCTACCCAGTTGAGGCGTCTCTGTTTTAATGTTTTAGACCAAGCTATCTGTTTTGTGATATAGTTGGTCATTGCTGATTTTGTTGGGCCATTTTATGTTGATTGATTGTCTGAGGAGACGTCTATGAAAGCTGTCGATTGAGTTTTTGTTAAAGTCCATGGGTTTCTGAGTTGTATAAGAATATGCTCCCCACGAAAGTGTAAAAAATTCTCATTTTGGTCCCTGTTTCAATTTTATGCTGCAGAATATTTTTCGAAATTTATTAGCGCCAGAATGGCGGACGTTTTTCGTTATATCTTTTTCAGTATCGATTAAAATTCCCAAAATATTTACATTTTTTCCAGCTTTCATCTCCGTTTCGTGTGATTGTGTATACTTATGTTTTGTCTTTGTTTATTTGCGAGTGTGTCTGGTATTGTTGTTTGTATATGGTCTATGTTGATCTTGTCATTTGTTATGTATGTAATGTCATCAGAATATTTGGGACATATCAGAAATGGGTTTTCAGGTGGAGGTAGATTTACTAGCCAGTAATGTATGAGGGGCATGTAAATCCGGCTAACACATGCAAGCTTGTAAAATGGCCGTTAAAATGTTTGATGATGATGATGATACCCAATTTGTCCTTTAATATTAGCACATACATACTTATATCTACCGCTAGTTCGCTACCTTTTGAGCCAGAGTAGAGCATTAGTACCAGAGTTAGAAGTTGTGTGTTCCTTATTGGCAATCTCATACAGGACAATGCGTTGTATGTGGGTGAAGCCAACTGGGTCGGTGGTGTATTTCTGCTGGATTTTCTGCACAAATGACAACACAATTACAGGTATGTACAAAAGTCTTGGGCCACCTTGAGTTTTCATACGCTTTAGACTTAAAATTACAGTGTTATAGTGATAGTTATTCACACTATCCCTTTCACACATCTTGTACATACAACGGTCAAGAAAATTAGTTGTCTTTTTGAAGGTCAAGGTTAATCAGGGGTCAAATATTTGCTGAAAATGGAGTGTTTTTCTATAACATTGTTTATCATGAACGATAAAAGACACATGCATTATCTTTTAGGCATGTGTTAGTAAATCACTACAGGTGTTAAAGATGTATTGTCAAGGTCAAATGTCACCCAGCAAGAAGATTGTCCTGATTTGAAAATGTCATTATGACCACAAATTCTTGAATGGGAATTCCGCTCTTCTCCTTCATGAAAAAACAATGTTATAGAAAAACACCCCATTTTCAGCAAATATTTGACCTTTGATCTTGAATATATAAAAATAGTTCACATTTTCTTGAACATTGCATGTACAACATGTGTGGAAGGTATAGTGTGAAAAACTATCGCTACATGTACTTTAAATAATGTTGGGCATTTAGTCATTTGACACTAGGATCACTCAGTGAAAGAGGCATAAAACTGCATCTAGGCCACGGCGCAATCAAGCTATGAACACCCACTCCTACAGCTGGGTCAACGTGAGATGACATTTTTGGATATACCAGCTATGGAAATCGCTATTTTATACCCTTTTGGATTGACTTTGGGTTCGAGGTCATGTTAGAAACCGGATGACTTAAAGATGGACCAAAAAAATCGACAAAATGGACATACTGTACGTGATCTGACATCTTCGGCGACGAATTACTATTAAAAACAACTTATAATGTTGCTGACAAAACATCACCTGACTCGCGATTATCTCCCTGTTCACATGAAAATAAAGATGCTAAACAAAAATAAGACGTTTACCTAGTCCTAGTCCCAATCCATAGAGACCAAAATTGTCCAGATTCGTCAAGTAGAAGCAGATAAATAATTAGTTAAAAATGTGATATAATTTGCAGTAGATGGAACTGACAAAAAGCAATTTGGGTGCGAGAATCTAATAATTATTAGTAAAGGTACTGGGACATACAAAATAAATTTTAAATTTGATGTCTAGGACCCAGATTATACCACTTTATGGACTTACCTTTATATTTCCAGATACATCCATTTTAACAGGTGCAAAGGCAGTACTATTGAATTTGTCTGAAACAAATAATGTTTACCGTTTAGTATAGTTCAGGGTTAGTTTTGTGTGTACTGTATCTTAAAAACGCAAAACAGATTTTATTCGCAACTGGGTTCCATAACAACTCGCTTACTGAGAGTTAGAAGGTCGTAAGTGCCAAATTGCCAATCCTTTTAATTATCACACTTCTGAACAAAAACGTGGTTAGCATTAATGCACATAATCTCGTTCGTACTTTGGTGTAATAAATGCATTTTTATGTACATGTTCATATCTTTGTTATTTGAAGGCAGATATTTTAATTTCAGATCATACAGCATGAACAAATTTTGCTCAGTTTTTCAAAGGTGTAAATTATTTTGTGAACGTTCGAAAAATATGGATACCATATGCGTTTTTTAACTAAGGGTAACGTGGAAAATGACATAAAACGAAGGGCATCTTTTTATTTGGAGCGCACTGCAGAATTTCACATATAGGCTGAAAGAAAAATTCCTCTTTCGAAAGGTATCAAATAAGTTACCGTTTGATAAATGCAGATATTACAAGCATACATATTATATAATATAATAGCAAATTTTGACATTATAATGGAAAATATACCAATGTAACGGTTTTTTGACGCCTAATATATATAATTGAATATCACGTAATGCTTACCAAATAACACAGATATACATCGACAGGCAGCAAGGAATGGCTCGGTGGGAATGAATGAGTTTTCATCTATTTCAATGTCTTGAAACCTGTCATGGAAAAAGTCTACAGTGAATAAACAATAATAATAATAATATCAGGCGTTTTAGTCAGTAGACTGACTGCGATCACTCAACGAGTGAGACTAATAACTGCATGCACGATAGAGCGACAGGTACATCTAGGCCCCGGCGCAATCAAGCTATGAACAGGTACAGTCTAAATTGGCCGAAAGTGAGTTGGTGGAGAAACCGGAGTACCCGGAGAAAGCCACCGGACGTGGGCAGGATTTATTCCATCTTCCATTACGAGAAGGCAGAGGGAAGAAGCCAGTAGAATTCCTACTTAAGCTACCCAGTCCCTAGATGCTCAATTTAGCTACTGAACTAGTGGAGACAAATAGAGAATTACATTATATATAATATTTTATTGGTGAAACAATAAAATAATAATAAAAGCCTGAGTCAATAGTTATGACTCATAGGCCTATACACAATACTGTAGCCTAAATCAGTATTACTATACAATTAAAACTATACATTGATATCATATATCATTATAATAAATACTGTACAAGTATTGTATCAATAATGTGCATACGATATACATTTAAAAGAATTACAGAAACACATAAACATTTGACCCGGCCCAGGCTTGAACCCGGGACCCTGAGATCTGTAGGCCGGGACTCTACCACTGAGCTATAATGTCCCCAGTATATTTTATAATACTGTACGAAGTGTAGCAAGTAGCAACTACGGTAGTTTCGTTGTAACGTCACGTTTCATTGCAACAGGTGCCAACTTTTGTAATAAACGTCTCTTTATTACAAAAGGCGGTGTCAATTGTAACTAAAAACTTGTCAGCTGTTACAAAAGTGGTTGACGGGTATAACAAAACTTGTGGCCTTCGCTGTTACATATGTGGGCTGGATTTTACCATTATCATCGGTGAGGTTTTCAGTCTTCATAACTATTTCCTCACCAGTCAGGGCATCCTATAGGGACACAGAGTGGACTTTCAGAGCTCGGGTTTGGTGTGCTTCATAAGGATCATGGTCTTTTGGCTGTGTACGTGTGAGGGAGTCAAAACTTTGACTGTCTGAGCTAATCCACCACCACCGGACCACATTAACAAAATTCGTGAAGTTGGGATGTTTGTTACCAAATTTTGGTATGCTTCAAACAACATTTTGACGAATCAACATGCACATAACAGACAATATTCGCAATAAGATACTCAACGGGTCAGAAATCAACGAAATTCGAAGAACAAAAAGTCCTGTGATTGAGCATTCGCTAAAACATCATGAATTTGTTTACTGCTTTGCGATTAGCCAGAAAAAATACAAACTACTATAAAGCCGTGCATATAATTATTATAATTATACATTGTAAAGGGATCAATAGTTCGTTCGAAGCCCCGCTCACGTCTACCCTCGCACGGTCATGATGTAAGACCGACATTTGGCGGATCATCAGGTCCTAAAATGCGGCATATAAATGTTACACTTCACTTCTTCACATTCAACACCCACCTAACCAACATCACCACTATGGTACCACCCATCTAACCAACATCACCACTACGGTACCACCCATCTAACCAACATCACCACTACGATAACACCCACCTAACCAACATCACCACTACGGTACCACCCATCTAACCGGCCAACATCACCACTACAGTACCACCTACCTAACCAACATCACCACTACAGTACCACCTACCTAACCAACATCACCACTACAGTACCACCCACCTAACCAACATCACCGCTACAGTACCACCCATCTAACCGACATTACCACCACGGTACCACCAACCTAACCAACATCACCGCTACAGTACCACCCACCTAACCAACATCACCGCTACAGTAACACCCATCTAACCAACATCACCACTACAGTAGGCCTACCACCTACCTAACCAACATCACCACTACGGTATCACCCATCTAACCAACATCACCACTATGATAACACCCATACGAATTCTCGTGCAACAATCTGTAGCCCCATAGATCGTTTCTGCACGCTTCAGAAATTCAATGAGTTTCTCGTTTCGTTGCCCGCGTTCTCTATGCTCGATCGACTCTAATACATCACTGCAGACTTTTATGTTGATGCCGTCGCTGAACGATATGTTGAGTATGTCACTGTCAACGTTGATGAAGGAACTCAACAGGCACGTTGGTATGAGCTGACACACGCTCACATTTCCCCGGCTCATGTCGCCGTCGTCCTGCTGTATGGTGAGATTCACAACCCACGGCCACGTCAGATTGTACATCACCTGTTCCATGAACGCGAGCAGTTGTACATTGGTGTCACCAATGGTTCCTGTTGTCGCTGTGGACTGACAGTGGCCAAACATGCGGCGAGATGTAAATACGTCACCCCGTCGGGTCCCCGAAGAGACATGTAGCTGCTGGTAGTTGGTCTGCATCAACATTGCCCGAATGCTCTTCATCATCTTATCTTCATTTTTAATCTTCACTTCACGCTTCTCAGAGTTGGCACACTTTGGACCGAACGTGTACCAGCTATCTCTGCCAATGTACTTAACACGTCGCTCGCTGGTATTCCTCCGAGGATTACACCAGGTATGATACATGGTAAAGTCATCCCTGACTACACACTGTTCTCCCTCACGTTCATATCCACGCAGACAGTCTGCTCTTGTACACTGCTTCCGGAAGTAAACTCCAGTGTTGCACACAGGCGCTTCTTCTTTGAGCGAATTGTACCTTATGGCTGGATCTTCGTAGTGTGTGTAGTCCTTGCTGTCAATGTCCGCCAACTTCGATAATGCCGTTGTTTTCCCGAAACCCGGCAATATGTCGGACGGCACTTCACACTTTAAAGCGTACGTATCCACCGCCCGATGGCAGCGCTGGCAATATGCATTTTTATACACTGTTGTTTTATACTGAGTTGGTGATGATACATAACCAGTGTACCTATTACACATGTCTCGTGCTACTGACAGGGTTTTGTCACCGCGTACATCGACACCTCTACAGTCCTGTGCGGTAACGAGGCAGCGTCGTCGTGTTGACTCATCGAACTTAAGCTGACACTCATAGGGGCTACGGCGAACCATGTCTCCAAATGACATGTTTCTGTGGCAAGCATACGACATCGGCCACAGTTTAATATCAGACAGAGTTTGTCCATGACAATAAGCGCAGAACATATTTTTGTACGAGATGCCAGATTTCCTCGATGTTACAGGAATCACGTATGCTGGCGAAAGACCGTAGAATAATTGTAACTCGCAGACAATGCTGACATGGTCGGGTTTCCAGTTAGTGGGACAGGTACTGACCAGTAGGTAGCCACCGTCCACGTGTGTATCCACACAGCTAACCGGTGATGGGTACAGTAGTGGTGTGTCTGCTGACAGAGATGTGGTTGAAGCTTCTTGTGGTGGTACAGAGCCATCATCAGGTCTGGTGTAGTCACGGCAACAATCGCCATACACCTCACATAACACATCACATCCGCATACTTGCGCTCTGGCTGTCCGATCTGCACATGTGTTCACTTCACACGTAAGGTTCGTGTGTATTTTTCCTGTTGAGCAAAAAAGACACATCTACTACACTCCATTGCGAAAAAAACCGAACGGGTAAAAATTTTGCATGTATTTGTTGTCATAAATCAAGTAGGGGAGGGAGGGGTAAGTTGTCACAAAAATTACGTTTCTGTCCATATCTCCAAGCCCTCTATATATTTTTGTAAT
>WNLI01045448.1:0-11355 GCA_025802215.1 Wirenia argentea
CATGGTGGTAGTTGTTTTAATTGATCAGTATTAGTATTCACGGTAGCAATAATCAATTTGCGATCTGGCACTTTAATTACGCACATTAGTCCTTTGACTCCTTTCACATAGTCGTTATAAACATAAATATTCTGCGGGAATGATACTGGTTACTGGATATAAATATTCCACCAAAGTGATATATACTGGTCACTGGACAACAAAAGTGTATAAAATATTGTGATATTTTCATTTCTAGAATATGATGTTTGGGAATAAGAATTTAACTATATGATACTGTAGCATAACGGATTAAATTACGATCTAACAATATTTTATTCCATGTTTAAAGTGCATTCATGGAGACATTAGATTGAATATCGTGATGTAGTGATAATCATTATAATAAAGAAGTACATTACAAGACGACATTTTTCAGATCGAATATTTCACAAGCAGGCATATGAGAATCTACACAGGGCATTGACTCGCATCATAACCTGCCCTCATTAGGCTTCATCAGGCATCACCAGTCTAGCTAGGGTCTACATCAGACAATCTAGGATTCTAGACAGACGTTTTTGTTCGATAATATCATCACAATAGTCTAGTCTACACCGCTTGTTTGGTAACATACCATTGACAGGAAACAATCTCCATCCACAGAGTGACCCAGTGATTTGTTTGCATGATAACCAGCCATCGAGTCACGTGACATCACATAATTTGGAAAAATCTACAGAGCGACCACTAATGCCTTGTTTGGTCACATAATGCCTTGTTTGATAAAATATTAATACCATTGACAATCCGGAACCTACACCCACTGATTTGTTTGCATGATAACCAGCCATCAAGTCACGTGACATCACATAATTTGGAAAAATCTACAGAGCGACCACTAATGCCTTGTTTGGTAACATAGTGCCTTGTTTGATAAAATACCATTGACAATCCAGAACCTACAGTCCTACACCCACTGATTTGTTTGCATGATAACCAGCCATCAAGTCACGTGACCTGACATAATTTGGAAAAATCTACACAGCGACCACTAATAGCTTGTTTGGTAACTCATTGCCTTGTTTGATAAAATACCATTGACAATCCGGAATCTACACCCACTGATTTCTTTGCATGATAACCAGCCATCGAGTCACGTGACATCACATAATTTGGAAAAATCTACCGAGCGACCACTAATGTCCTGTTTTGGTAACATACCATCGTCAATCACAATCTCGACATAGACCACTTGACTGGCAAGATAACCTACTTTAGATGCGACAATTTAAAGGCAGGAAGGACACGCAGAAATTGGTACGTCACGGCGGCCTCCCACGGAACATGATAAATGAGCAACATTTTCGACGAAGCTGTCAACTTAACGACCAAGGGCGTGAGTACAGAACACCCAAAACATAGGGTTACTAACGGGACTGTGTACAGCATGTTGGGTATTGAGATTTTGTAGCCACTATACAGTGAGCCCACGACCCATGTGTACATTTCTGTGTAGGGCTATGCCTTTGAAATATCCATGTTAGAGGTTGCCATAAATTTCACATCAACCATGTGTCAGTCGGAGGCTAGGTGCATCATGTTTTGTATGCATATATGATCTTGTCATTCACAATAAATAGTACAAGAATATTTTGTCACATTATGTCACACATGGACACAAGAACATAGCTTACATAATTCACAAATTTTCTTACTCCAATGACCAATTAATTTTATCCTCAAAATGATATGACCCCCGAAGGAGCAACACTGGAGACGATTTTCAATGTACAGCCACATAGCCAATTAAAACTGTCTGACAGTGGACATACATGAATTATAGTCTTGTGGCTTCGGAGTCAGAGAGAATAATTATTGAGCGAGAGAGAATAATTATTGTAGTTGGTACGTTGGTACTGTCCCATTGTGGTTGACGCATCAACTTGCGTTGACACGACCGGAAACCGTCTAGCAGAGTGAATGATGAGTCTTAGACATGTATCACTGTTTACAGAAGTGTGGTCGCTATGTTCAGAGTGTCTCAAAAAAGTAGACTAGTAGTGTCAGGCATTTTTTAATAGTCATCTGACTGACTACGATCACTCAGTGAGTGAAACATAACTGCATGTATGATAGATCGACAGCAGCATCTAGGCCACGGCACAATCAAGCTGTGAACAGTTGCAGTATAAAGTGGCCGAAAGTGAGTTGGTTGAGAAACCGGAGTACCCAGAGAAAACCTCCGAACATGGACTAAATGGAACCTAATAATGGAACAATGTTTAGTATAGCATTGTATAGCTCAGCCATTCCCTTTTCCAGTGATATATCAAGCATGTATCTATGTTACTGATTAACAGACATGCAATATCTGAAATCATCCAAAAGGTTCATCCAGAAAGAAAACTCAATCGATTACTCTGCAAGTGATCCATCAACTCTATCAATAACTCTGCGAGAGTTCTTGACCTTTAAACATGCACGCCAATCATACAGTATTTGTATATAGCTAACACAGTTGAGTAGCTAACACAGTTGGCAGGTGAAAAAAATGTTTTTGTGAATGGTAATAATCATAACAAATGTACATACAGTATGAGATTGAAAAAACTTTCATATTCTACAAATTGATTCAAAGAAACGACGTCACAAAAAATTTGTTGAACGCTGTTGATTTTGATTTGTTTGACATCACTGGAATGTGGAATGATTAAGCTACAAGTTGCTACATCTTAACTCTTTGAGTGCCAACACCCTCCATATGCTATTGGTTTGGATTTACATTTTGACAATCAAGTAGTTAAACACAAGTGTTCCCAGGTTCCACAGTTTCTGCAACACTCTACATCGAGAGAATTATGGCGTACTGGCGGTACAACTACTCCCGGCACAAACCTCATTGCCTTGATTGTCCAATCACCACAAGCTGCGATGAAAGTGACCGTTAGTGATTTGAGATCCGAAGTGATTACGGGTAATGCTGGTGGTGCGTGGATAGGCAACCATACCATCACACTGTTAGAGTAATCGACTATTCCACCGGTCTTCATGCGCCATAATGAAGTCAATTAAGTCAAACTGTTAGAGAAGTCTCGAAGCATAATCTAAGATTCTTGACAGCAGGAATTGAATAGAAAGGGTATATGATGAAGCTGCAGATTAGAGTTCGGAATATTAAAGATATCAATCTGCTCCAGAGTCAAAGCAGATAGTCAACAGCGTAATAGCTAGGGGGAATTTTTACCCGTATGATCAATAGTACCGCAAAAAACGAGCTCAAACAAGTACATGCAGTCACAAAATTAATGTTTAGATAATAAATTTACACACGGCTATGATGACAAAATTAATGTTTAGATAATAAATTTACCCTATATCAGTTTTACACGGAATGAGATGTATTGTAGCACAGTATAAAATATCGGTGAGATAACAAAAGCAGTAGGCCCCTATGTCTCTTGACTCTCGGGCGTCAGAATAAAAATATATCCACATGGCTTCAAGATGCTGATAATACTGTATGCGTATACTTTATAGATGATGGAATAGATTTCTGAAAATTTGTAATGAGGAGAAATTTCGACATACATTCTCAATAAATTGTCTAGAAATTATTTCAATACAAAAATAAAATTAAAATACAGTAGTGGACTTACCAGTTTGCACCTTCATGAGGGTTGGCTCTCCGATCTCCAAGTAAAAGCATTCGTTCTTTTCATATTCCTCGTCATCCACAATCTTTATGTTTACGTACTTTCTGCAATGACACATAGATTTATATAATAATTTACAAATACATGTACATAGCACCTCTTAAAGTCAATATGGAAGAAATCAGCTAAAATACTACATAACGTAGCCTACATGACATGTTTTAAGTGTTTGTTCCAATGATGGATACGAGGCTACGAGCACATCTGTATTTTTTTGTTAAATGTGGGCTCCATATCCAATCATTTAGAAATTGATCAAAAATCATTAGAACCACACTTTATATCTTCCTGATCCCAAGTATACTTATATGGTCATATTTTCGACTGATACTCCAGACACACATAGGAGACAGCGAAATCAGAGTGCCTTGTATCAATCATTGGAACAAAATAAACATTGGGACAGATCGACTTGGAAACATGCACTATGTCCATGTCCATTTTAGTGGATGTAGAAATAAATGAGTGTTCACTGTTTAGAGAAACTACGTCATGATTTTATACCATCAAGACACCAACAAAAGATGTGAACTATTACAGATGTGAAACTGCTTGGTATACGACTTTTTCATCTCTGGATCACCAAATAACACACGCTAAAGTTTGCAATCACCATACGTATGTATGGCTATGAGTATGCCTCAATCTTGTAGTTCTAGTTGTCTATTCGTTCATTCTCGATCCCAACAAAGACTTCTCAATCCCAGCAAAGAGGTTCCTGGCAGATTTTTTTGTTGATACAGAAAAGGAAAGAGAAAACCAACACAGTCTATATTCATTTTTACACTGCATTAGAAGAGTGATGGTCGTGGTCTCGTGGACCTATTTTAGAATACTTGGGATAGGCCTAAATGCCTAATGATGTTTAATGAACCATTATAATATAAAAGATAGGCTACTATGCGGATTGCATTATGATACTGTAGACATAAAACTAATGGGATGCAACATTATGTCGTTACTACGCCGTCATTACTCATAAATACATAAATGGTACATTTACTAATATTTCGACATCCGCAATTACTGTAAAAAACTTGAATGAATCAATCAATCAACCCGTCCATGAGACAAATACCAAGTACGGTCTAGGTTATAGGGGCTTCTGGGAGTTAAAAATATTAAGTCATGTGAAAGAATATAATTCCATTACTTTACAAAATTGGATTTCATGACAATAAATTCATGAAGAAGATTACATTATTTCTATTTAAACAACAGAAGAAGAGTTACATCATGAATCACGTCGTGAGTGCACCCATAATAAATACGAAATGACAAGTCGGAGACGGGGGGCGACTTTTAATGTAACGAGTAGCTAATGTGAGCAGAAAATTGCTCCCATGGCTTACCACAACAAAAGTGAAAGAAGCCATGATGACTCATTACGTTACCGATATGGCTTCGGCTTTCAATGCACTGATTAACATTGTTTATGACTTTATGATGAAGTTGATCTCAGGCAAATTATACCTCAGTAAGTATCTGGTAACTACCGTAACAAGAAGATAATGAGGGCGTGACAAGTTGAAATTTCTACGGGAGATCTGATAATTAGACTGTAATAATGGGATCAAATTGCTTGTAGGGCGGATAGAATAGCATGCCTTGTGCTTATGTGCTATAGGCTAGATTAACCACCCTTTCTCGTAAATTAAGGATGACATTTAATGTAATTTAATATAACTTGAACTACAACGTTTCAGGTACATTCAAATCAATATTTTATAATTCCTCAAGAAAAAAACAGCAACAAAAAATGGAGACATTTGTCAGAATCCATAATAATTACAGTTTAATGTGATAAAAAGAATTTCAGATCATTTGAGTGAATTTTGTGTAATTTTGTGTAATTGTTGTGTATTCTATAATGACAGATGATATTCCAGAACAAATTTGATTCTGGTAATAACTGTTGGTAATAGATGAATATTTTCTCATTTGAGTGGTTAAACAGACAGTGTGGCTTGTTTCATAAGGAACTTCCTATCTTTCACAAATAACAATTTAACACGCAAAGAGTTCGGATACAAAATGAATTCCAATTTGGATTTTACATTCATTACAGAATTTTCAATTTTCGCTCGTAAAAATGTTCGTTCATTCTATTATATACATTTCTTTGGATAAATATCTCCACCCACATGGAAGTCTACCCACGAAAACAATCCCCCATTGAGATAACCTTGTTGTGATATCTACAATGTACGCAATAGTGGCTTATGTCTCGCAAGCTGACGTTAAAAAGACATTGATTACAGATTTTAATACATTTATAATTTCAAGTTTAGATATAAAATAAAACTGTATAAACAACGGATATATAGTTTTATAAAATGTATTGAAAACTGGCCATTTTAACATAAGTAAAATGACATAACGTAACACACAAAAACTCCCTTGCTCTACAGCCAATTTCAAACGGTCATAGCAAGGGAGTTAATTACACAAATGGAAAATGTCCATAGAATAGTTTCACGTCGAATTACTTCCCCTACCACATGCAGCAAACTGAAATGCTGCTAGCGAAAACACAACGCTCGCATACCAGGGAAGTAATCGAAACACCAATAATGTTACACATCCACAATTATAAATTTGTATTGAATATGGCTGTACAAATAATTCTAAAATATATACAGCTTTGTGAAAATACTAGATACAATAATTGATAGTTCATAAACAGTAGTATATTTTCACAAATATAGTTCACAAATTTCGGAAGTGCTGAGGGATTCGCCACAAGGTTGTGAAGTATATTTATTTGTAAGTACTGTACTGTATTTCAACTAAAGTAATACCAACCATTTACATTGCTTTATGGTAAGCTAAATCTCCCAAGCTTACTCTCAAATTCAGGAGAACGCTTCTTTTTTTTCAAAAAACTCGGCATTAACTCTATAAACTATTACCAGTTTTAGCCAAATGACAAAGACTCCTAAGAGTCAGTGAGAATGTTGCTAAAAGTATGGCTATAACTTATCAAAATGCGTGTAGATGTATATAATGGCATAATGGATTTGTACCAAAAATTTACCAACAAATATGAAAAACCTAGCTCTAAGTCTTAAGTCCCTAACATTGTTTGTAGGCTTGCATTATGATACGAATAATGTTAACATTGTTACTTTACTATTTAACCATTTGATTTATACTTGAACAAATTGGGTAGGCCTATCGGCATCTGTTCACGCTAAATAATATGATGATATCAAAACCATGCAGATGAATATTATCGAAACCAGATTTTATAATGTTATATCATGTTTGATTCAATTCCTGTGTCATTTTTTAGATGTAATGTTCATCATCGCCTGCCTCATTTTTTCATGTTGTAAGTCTATATCTTCGTGGTATTTTTCCATGGATCCGTACCGCTGTACTCGTATCGCATCCAGAAATTCCGTAAAGTTTTTCTCCACCGCATTTTGATCGATGTAGACGCGTATGTTAGTGTACATGCGGCCTTCCGTCACTGATGTCACGTTGTATATGAGATTGTTTTTGAGCCCGTCAGTTGTCATGTACCTAGTGGCTCTGTTGGACAGTATCGTTCTGCAATAAATGAATGAAAGAATGAATGAATAAATGAATGGGTTGGTCGGTGAGTCAATACATGAATGAATGAATGGATTAATTAATTAATTAATGAACGAACTAAGAAACGAATTAACGACTGCTATGATTAGAAAGATTTTGTAAATTGTGTAATTCGAAAAAAGTTGAAGACGAATTTCACTTTTGTCTTGAATGTCCTGCCCTTTCCGAGATTCGTCGCACCATTTTACCGAAGTACTATCGAGTTCAACCATCTCTATCAAAATTGTACATACTATTTCAAAGCGAAAACACTAAAATTCTGGCAAAATTTCTGAACACGGCAACGGATTTCAGGAACAATGAGCTTACTGTTGTTACTAAATAGCTTGCATTCGTAATGTTTGTGACTACACAGTACCTATACTGTATTTAGCCTATAAGTTTTGTAAACAGTGTTTTCCAATGTGACAATTAAAACTACATAGCGGCAATAGTATGCAGTGTGTATGCAAGGTTCTGCGATGTCAGTACGTATAGGACTACCGGGTTTTTTTACGTGTGCATGGTACGATGTCTCTTTATTACAATCATGTTTTTTACTGTTTTACCTAAAAATCTGTACGTCGTGCAGGGAAGGTTTCAATAAAATTTCAAATTGTCATTTAGGTCATTTAGTTGATGTTATACAGTAAACATGGTGTTATGTCACCGATATCACGTTGTGGATCAGATATTTTAGGACATCTACTTGGTATATTTGGTTGGCCAGACTCATGCCATGAATGAATGAATGAGTGAATGAATGAATGTCTTCTCTAGTACTTATGATGGTCGGTGGATATGGTGCTATGTCACTGATGTCACATTGTAGATCAGGTTGCATTTTAGGACATCTATGCCATGTACTTGTTATATTTGGTTGGTCAGAATCATGTAATGAATGAAATTTAACAAATGAATGAGTGAATGAATGTCTGGCATGGTACTTTTGATGGTGTACTGTAGGGTAGATATGGTGCTATGTCACCGATGTTAAATTGTAGATCAGGTTGTATTTTAGTCCATGTAGGGACATGTACTTCGTCGTTTGGTTGGACAGAATCATGCTGTAATGAACGAACATTTTGCATACTGTACATGTCATGAAACAGTGTTTTCTCAATGTAGATGGTGTAGACGTAGCGTTTGACTTGTGTCACTGATGTCACATAGACGAGGTTGTATTTCCATCCGTCAGTAGCCATGTACTTCCTGGCTCGGAGAGTAAGAGTCAAACTTGTCAAAGTGAATGTGCTGCTATCATGATATAGGTCAATGTGTTTAATGTACTTGATCGTTCTTGCAATGAATCAATCAATTAATGCAATTTCTACTTGGCGAACGGCACACTTGGCGGAATGTACTTGGCGGACATGATAACCAAATGGGACACACATCCAGTGTGCCTACTTTGCACTCTACAGTACAGATTTGTTTTCATTTAATTCTGAAATTACTCCTAGTTTAGCTAAGGTGTCTTACTTGATGGGATTGTGCCAAGACCTGTGGTGTTTTATCATGGTGTATCTAGCTACGTCAGGCTTGTAGTACTGCACTTTTAGGCCCACCATGCTTAGTCTGAAACATTACATTATGTTCCATAGTGTTAGTCCATTTTGGTTTCTAGTTATTATAATATATGGTCGATTTTATCATAGTATATCTCAGGCTTGTAATATTGCACTTTTAGGCCCATCTTGTTTAGCCTGCAAATTAATAATTATCATGTATGTCCGATTTTATCATGATATAACAACAAGGTATACAATGTCTAATTGTCTATAGCCAGACGTGACCAAATAGTCAAAACAGATTTTTGCTGGAGGCGCAGCCGAACAAACTTTCAAAAACTTCGGAAATACCAAGCTTTAGAAGTACAGAAGCCTGAGTCTAATATATAAAGCTGAATATAACTAGTAACAATACCACACCCTCGCTGCGGCTCTGCCATACAGAAATGGTGAGGTTGTGGCCTTTAATGGCACCAAATTAACACAGTCCACCGACGAAGCTGATGACATTTGGATGATTTCGCAAGAAGACTCCATTTTGTCTTGACAAATCCTGTATCACGTTTTTAGTCCGAAGGAGGCCGATTTGTAAAATTGATAAGAATGGGTGTCGCGATATTTTTGCGTCACGATAATTTTATTTTTGCGATATACCAGTGTTGCTCCTTTCCCCATTCGACAACAGATTTTAGTACTTATCCATGGAACAACACACCTGTGTCATGTCTACTTGGATGACAATCTAGGTTATAGTCTGTATTAATCAATCTCACCTGAGTAGCATATTGTCATCCTCTTTGCCCCACCCAAAGAACAGATTCGAGTAGCCGTTCACTTTGTACATCTGTTTTGGGGTAACAGCTGTCACACCACCAAACATGTCGTACCGCATCCTGTAATACGATATACAAATTGTGTAAAAATACCAATAAAAACTGCTCCCCATTGAATGCATCAATTCTACTCCCACTCCTTCCCCTAGAAACTATCCTAACCAGTAACCCCTCGAATAGTCGAATACTCATTTCAGCATATCCGAATAGGAGAAGGGGCAACCAAAGTTTTGTAATACATAATCGGGAATCACTATTGACATTCTGAGCCTAGTTATGTCCAATTTGTGGTTTCAAGCTCCAGTCCTAATTACTTTTTTTGCGTGAATCATAAATGTATATTCAGCTCGGCGGTAGGGATAACAATTTGATCCATATTTTCAATGTGCGTTCTTTGTATATAGCCGTCAACTTCTCGGAGTAAATGGATGTCATGTAGGACCTATTGTCTTGTACCTATCACTTGTACATATCACTTGTACTCAATTGTATTGAGTGATGACACAGGCTAAGAGGTGTCGCGGACATTCAGAAGTACATCGGCTAACATCGGTATGTATAAGTTGTAGTTAGTGTTGGCCGGAACTGACTTTTTAGATTCCGGAACGGAACAATACCGATATTAATATTTTTCGGAACGGACCGGAATTACCAATACAGAATGGAATGGAACACATACCGGATCTATACTGGATCTATACCGGACCTATACCGGAACAGGCAATTATTACCGGAACTATACCCGGAATGGAACGGATCTTACTATGATCCTTTCCAGTATTTCGTATACCGAATATAGAAGATCCGGCACGGAACGGATCAAACCGGAAGCGCTAGTTCCGGCACCGGAACAGGATCGGAACGGAACTATATCCAACACTAGTTGTAGTAGTCATTCTCAAGGAGTAAAATGGGTGGCATATAGTGCCTGCAGTCTTGTACCTATGAGTGGTACTCACCTGTACCCCAAACTGTTGACACAGACGGACAGATGCCATGGACCACTCCATGTACTCATTCTTGGAGTAAATTCATAATGGACATAGTCTTGTAACTATCTATTGTTCTCATTTGTACGTACCTATCGATTGTACTCACTTGTAGCCCAGACTGTCGACACGGATGTCGTGGACCATTATCCATGTACTCATTCTTGGAGTAATGGATGTCACATAATGCATATAGTCTTGTACCTATCTATTGTTTTCACTTGTACTTATCACTTGTACCTATCGCGTGTACTCACTTGTACTCGAGAGTGCTGAAAGTACTTGAGAGTGCTGACACAGTACAGGCCAAGAGATGCTATGTACATTGTTATAGCATGTAGTGCCTAAAGTCTTGTACCTATCTATTTTTCTCACTTGTACCTATCACTTGTACCTATAAGTTGTACTCACTTGTACCCGAGACTGTCAACACAGGCGGACAGATGCCGTGGTCCATCGGGAGTACATCGGTATAAGTTGTGGTCATTCTCAGGGAATAAGTCGGCATCATGTAGCACCACACAGTCGTAGTCATAGCGCTTTAGGGCCTCCACAAACCCAATGTTGAGCAGCATGGCACGGTTGAACAGGATGTCGGGTTCCTGGTGTATTAGATATATGTATGTACGTATATCGGTATCAATTTTTTGTCAAAATGACATCTTTGGGCAGGGATAGCTCAGTCGGCTAAAGCGTTGGACTATCATTCATTTGGTATCCAGGGTCGTGGGTTCGAATCTCGGACTGT
>WNLI01045559.1:0-17929 GCA_025802215.1 Wirenia argentea
CTCCCGGTATAACAGTAGGCTACAATGTGGACAATTCGCAACGAATCCACCTTGCCTTCAAACGAACGACGACGAGAAAAGAAAAAGAAAGAAGTATTGGTCCGCTTATAGGCTACACTTTATCGTATACAGTATAGTGTACAGGCCGACATACTATCTCTAACCCTGAGGAACGTGACTCTGTTTTCTGTAATTAGTGAATGACTTGAAGCTCCTTCATGAATCTGTGTAATATAATGTGAATGTGCTTATTTTCATTTGTTATTACGTAGTAACAGAAATTGCATTGATGTACGGCGTGCACCTTTCCGCCATTCATAAACAAGAAGAGGAAGGGATTATGGTTGCAAAGGGGGATAACAGCATGCGATCTTTCAGTATGTAAGAATTCATTATGACACCTGTATTTATGTAATAATTCACAGGAAATCGCGACGATGTACGGCGAGCATCTTTCCGCCACCCATAAACACGAGGAGGCAGGCATTATGTTCACCAAGGGTGATAACTGGGTGAGAGCGGCGGCGAGTTTTGAGCGATGTGGCAACTGGCGACAGGCATTGTCTGCTTCGGCAAGACTTCAGCTGTCGGCGGATGAGATGATACAGCTATGGCTGCGACTTACTAGTGAGTCTTATGGTAACCATGTGCATATAGTCCGTATCAATGCAAAATGATGAACCTCCATTTTTTACCACAAATTTTTGTTTTGTGTTTTCAGTTTCACTTGACCATTCTGCATTTTGTGGTAAAACGGGTTTTATATGAGATAGCGCAGCCATGGATTTATTCTTTCACGTTTATGTAGTACCATAATTCCAGGTCTCGTAGATTTATGATAGATTGACATTCTGCCATTATTGTGGCATACAATTGGTTATAAAGATGTCAATCCTGATTTCACTGTTGAGGTCGGGTCTTCGTAGCTCAGTTGGTAGAGCATCAGTTCGGTTAACTGAAGGTCGCGGGTTCGGGTCCCGTCAGAGGCACTGATTTTTTCAGCGAAATTTAATGTGATTAATTATTCTAACCAATCTGGCTTACTCTATCTTACAGCTAATAAATAATTAACAAACTGGACATGTCAATGCAATGGACTTTCTCTCAGCTAATAAACAACTAACAAACTGGACATGTCAATGCAATGGACTTTCTCTCAGCTAATAAACAACTAACAAACTGGACACATCAATGCAATGTACTTTCTGTCAGCTAAAAAAACTAACAAACTGGACATGTCAATCCAAATAGTGTCAGGCTTTCGCTCAGCTAATGGATGACTAACAAACTGCAATGACAATGCAATGGTATCACGCTTTCTGTCAGCTAATAAAAGACTAACAAACTGGACATGTCAATGAAATGGTGTCACGCTTTCTGTTAGCTAATGAATGACTAACAAACTGGACATGTCAATCCAATGGACTTTCTGTCAGCTAATAAACAACTAACAAACTGGACATGTTAATGCAATGGACTTTCTCTCAGCTAATAAACAACTAACAAACTGGACATGCCAATGCAATGGTATCAGGCTTTCGCTCAGCTAATAAATGACTAACAAACTGGACATGTCAATGCAATGGACTTTCTGTGAGCTAATAAACAACTAACAAACTGGACATGTCAATCCAATGGCGTCAGGCTTTCTGTCAGCTAATAAACAACTAACAAACTGCAATGACAGTGTCAATGGCGTCACATGTCAATACAATGCTGTCAGGCATTCTCTCAGCCAATATACGACTAACAAACTGGACATGTCAATGGCGTCACGCTTTCTCTCAGGTAATGAATGACTAACAAACTGGACATGTCAATGCAATGGACTTTCTGTCAGCAAATAAACAACTAACAAACTGGACACATCAATGCAATGGACTTTCTGTCAGCTAAAAAAACTAACAAACTGGACATGTCAATCCAAATAGTGTCAGGCTTTCTCTCAGCTAATGAATGACTAACTGTGACATATCAATTAACGGACGGAATTTTGATTACGCTGCACAATGCATATACAGACATTGTCAAAACAATGCTACATTAATGAGATGGTTGTGTAGTGCAAGTGCGGCGCATTGGAAATGTTCTAAGTTATGTAGATATCTGGTTAAGATAAAAAATGGCATGAACCATGAATGTGTTGCATTCTACGTAACAGTGTTTAATGAAAATAAAACGAGTCATTAGATTCTTGAAAAAGTTCATCAGGTTGGAAACAGCAATCTAGTTTATGCTATTTTTTCACAACCAAAAATGTACTCACATAGTAACGTTTCGACATATTACAGTCTCACATCTTCATCCGACCAACTAAGTCATGCGGCTCTACATAAATGGCAAGTATGAGGCACTACATAAATGGCAAGACACTACAAAAACTGTGATGGATATTATTATGGAACTGATATTTACATAATGACCTTGACATTAGCATCACGTGCAATGACAGGTATCATGCGGCTAGTTTTGTGGACTAGCATATTTATTAGGCTATGTATACATATAGAGTATTTATTAGTCTATGTACGTACACATATATAGCTCTTATCGCCAAGTATGTTGTTTCTATACATACCCAAGTATACTACCATTAGTGGGGGCTATCAGAGCGACTATTATCAGAAGATAGGGTGGGATAAAGGTCAACAAGACGAGCGCACTAGACTGGAGAACCATTAGCGGAGAATTATGCCATTACCATAGTGTCGGTGTAGTCGCCACAAAAAACTACTGTGTGGAGTGGTACCAAGTCATAAAACCACATTTCGTGGAAAGCTACCAATCACAAAACCGCGAAATAACGAGTACACGAAAATGACACACATGACGGGGAAAAGTGTCTATAAAACCAGTAATATATTATTATGTTACTTAGGGTTTGATACAATGTCTCGGAACACAAAAACACATAATCCGACGTTTCTGTGTACGTCTGCAGTGTATACAAATGGCTCGCAGTTTTAAGACCGTTGTAAACGACATCGTCAGAAATTTATAATGCCTTTAAAACGGAGTGGTTACAGACGTGGAGCTTGTTTAAACCGACACTTTAACAGACGAGAGGGATCGTTTCAACTCATTTGTACAGATGCACAGATCATTTGAGATACAAATGTAAGACAAAATCTGCAGTCAGCCATGAGGAAATTTTAATACCGTGTCTACAGTGAATGCCATTTTAAATTTATTTATACACAAAACGACCACATATAAAAAGCCCACAATAGAGCGGGCCTTATTGTCTACAGTTCTGACGAATATAAGGTGTCCAGTGTCCATTCAACAAATTTTATGACGTCAAAATTAATGTACTATTTCTAGGTTAGACTATTATGCTTGTACATATAAATGGCCAGACAGCTAAAGCATAATATTTGACATACCTACTTTTACAATGATGATAATTACGATGTCAACTTGACCCATAGTTTCAACTGCCGAGTGATGCCATGAGAGCCATATCACGACACCACAGCATCACGGCATACGTCGCAGCGAAAGCTTTCAACTCAAGTGCACCGTAGAGTAATCAAATATGACGGCAATATGTCACGGATGCTGACCTATATCACGCAGAAATAATATTAGCTTTGTCCGTGTTTGGCGGGGGTCACGGGATGACATTGGGATGATCGGCGAGTAAAAACATTACTGTGATTGTGGCATGATGGATGGGGTAGAATACTACTGGATTTCGGTAGTTTTACCATGTACAGTACAAAGTGGTATTCAATAGCATAATGTTTTGGCCTACATTTTGTCCTAAAATGGGATATACAATATTATGTAAGTATACATCTTGCAACAAAATAATATTGTCTAAACTCTAAAGTACGATGTTGCATGTTCGATTCCTACCTAACACAGGAACAAAAAAGGTATTTTCTCTAGCGTGTAATGTGTATGACATTGTATTCTCTATGACATGGTGTCTTTATCCAAGTTTTATGTGTGATATTGTAAACAGTATGTTGGTGCGCACTAGAAGTACCTTTCCTATATAGCACGACTGCAGTGTAAACTAATACGATTACTTCTAGGGTGTAAAGTAAAGTGTGACATTTATATGCTGCATTTTAGGACCTCATGGTCCGCCAAATGTCGGACTTACATCATGCAAGGATAGACGTGAGCAAGGCATCGAACATACTATGATCCCATTACAATGTGTAATTATAATAATTATATGCATGGCTTTACTTCCCGACCTATACACAACCTGTGTTTATGTACGATCAGTACCAATTTTACAATTTACAGACTCTGTAAACTGAGGCTAGGGAAATGTGCCCTCACCCACAAATCACAAAGAAATCACCTAGAACAATCTTCAGCAAAAAAGCCGATCGCACACTCCGGGATTTGAACCCACGACCCTGGTACCAAATGAATTGCAACTCGCCACAAATGGCATGCCATCCAGGCCAAGGAAACATAATCGCAAAAATTTAACTTTGCGTCTGTCCATCAACTCCATTCGTGATAGTAAGTAAGTAAGTAGGTAATAAAAAAATTATACTTTGGAGATTTTTATTCGTCCAGCTGTTCAACATATTGAAAGTTATAATTCAATTACTGGACTTACATTTACAAAAAAGTAGAGGTTTCAGCTGCCTCACGCAGCCTTGGTCACTACAAAGACTGACCACTCTCACCCGTCACGGTAGAATTCACACAGCTAGTGTCACGTGAGAGGCGGCGAGAAATCTGGCCAATTGACTTTCTTAGATCGCAACGTTTAAGTCAATTTGACTCCCACCCTCCCTTGATCCACAAATTGGGAGTTATTCGGACCCTATCATCAACGAAGCAGAAGACATCACAAGTGAGAATACACACATGTATCGAGACTGCACTCAAACAATGCGGTTATCCGAAACGGGCATTTCAGAATGCAGACAAGAAATGTGCTACAAACAAAATAACACGACCGATCGCGCCTCCACACACATCACTATACCATGCGTTGTTGAGGTATCGGATAGACTAAAAAGTCCGTTCAGGCGATTCAAGATCACTATGAGCTTTAAACCAACGAACACCCTGTAAAATCGCCTGGTCCATGTGATAGATAAACCAAAGGGGAAGAGAAGCAATCTCGTATATATGGCAAAAAATGCAACCATAACTCTTGTGGACTCTCGTACGTTGAGACCAAACAGGCCCTATGACACGGCCGTCTATACACACTTGCAGTGGACAGGACAATAATCCGACATTCCATCACCATGTCACAATCTTGGAACGAGAAGACATTTTGTAAATGTAATGCCAGTACTTGAATTATAACTTTCAATATGGGTAATAAAAAGTTTGACTTCCTTCACATAACATAGTTGTACAGGTACCAATATAGGTTCTGAAACCAAGATTTAGCAACCTAAAGCGAAACAGCACATGTACTCTACAATATAAAAAACGGACCCCGTCATATTATAATATGCTTTATAACAAGTAGTGTCACGTCACATGGTATAGTGGGTGTATAAGGTGAAGTGGGTATATGGTTGGGTGTGTGACTGTCTGGTATGCATGAGGGTACATAGAAACGTGCATATTTCAAAAACCACTCAAGTTAAAAAATTCTTTTGACATATGGTAGAGGAATGCCATATGAACTAATTTTGTCGATAATGTCCAGATCAGTTTTGCACCGTTCAGCCGCTATGGAGCACGCAAAACGAGTCTCCTATAATGCATTCAATAATACAGCTACGTCTGTTTGCCCACCAACTGCATTTTATGGTAGTACATACTTGACTGTCATTGACTACTCGATCTTAGAGTTTTACCATATGGTTATCGTGAAAGAAACTCGCAAGTGAAGGATGTAAAGCCTGGGAAAAACACCCTGTTTTTGCAGGGTTCAAAAGAGCGATCTCTCGTGCAAAAAACCGCAGTACTAACCACTACACCGTGAGGCACCACGCATCATTACAACATTCGGCTGTAAATATCTTGCCCTTTTCAGATCGCTCGCTCTGACCTGCCGACTCACCACAAAGTCAACACCCCCCAACATGTGGCTCTCATCAACTCTG
Source organism: Wirenia argentea (assembly GCA_025802215.1). NCBI lineage: Eukaryota > Metazoa > Mollusca > Solenogastres > Pholidoskepia > Gymnomeniidae > Wirenia > Wirenia argentea. Next base: position 6,045 of record WNLI01045559.1, read on the forward strand.
CCATGGCTCTACTGATTGACGGTGAAGACTCAACATCAGATAACACAGTGGGACCTGTGGCTCAGTATGAACTACCTTACCATATGTGGCAGAGGGTGAGGAAATTCGAGAAACTAGCCTCCAATCAGGAAATTGTTGACACTAATGTAAAACTAACAAATGAGGTGGGTACGTTAACGGAAAAAAATCTTGAACTTCAAAAGGAAATTGCCAACATCAAGGAGACCTACACTGTTATGGTACGGGAGCATGAACATAAAATGCAAGAGCAAAATAAAAAGATCCAAATGTTGGAAGATGTCAATCAACAATTCATGAAGTTATGTGAGGATATTGAAAAGAAAGTAGGAAAGCTAGAAAAGGGAATGAAAGGTGAGAAAGGTGGTTCTGAAGTAAAGGGTGGTGAGGTACAGGTGGGTGCATGTGGTGGGGGTCCTGGGATAGCTCAAGCGGGTGGTGGTGGTAGTGTGGGTGGTAGTAGTGTTGGTGGTCAAGTAGTGGGTGTGTCAGGTGGTATGGTTGGTGTGGCTCAGCAAAGTGGTGGTGGTGTGGGGAAGATTGTGGAAATACGCGAGGGTGTGAGGGTGACATGTCCCTGTTACTGGCAGTGGCAGTGCAAGGTGACAGGGAGTATGGGGGTATACAGTCCTCCATTCTACACCCAGGACGGGTACAGGATGTGTCTGAGAGTGAGGTGTGGTGGGTCAGTGTTGCATGTATCCTGTTATCTAATGAAGGGTGAGAGAGACAGAGAGCTGAGGTGGCCGTGGGACGGGGCCGAGGTGATGACGGTGAGGGAGGTTGGCAGTGGGAGGGAGTTGGTAGGGAAGGTGTGTGGGGTGGTAGATGTGGGTGATGGGAGTAGAGACAGACCACAGGAGGAGAGAAATGGTGGGTGCTTGTGTTGTTTTATAACTGTCGCATTCCCCATGCTGTTGATGGTGTCATGATTCAAATAACTGTGAAATGATGTGTAACCATCATTCTGTACAGTAGGCTATGTAAAACTGGGTTGCTACTGTATCATGGGATATAGTGTTTTATTGGGTTATATATTTTTTTGTTAATACTGTACTGACGACGACGTGTATATATTATGTAAAAAGTCATTTACATACCTCCATTATATGAAATTTATAAAGTACGGCGCTTTCGGCTTAGTGTAATACGATACATAGGACCTAAGGACTATGGTGCAATGTTAGTTAATAATAGTTATAGGCTAGTCGTCAAATTGAAGAGTCAATGATTGTTTCATAATACTATTTTTTTTTTCTTACTGTTATATTTTCTGTTTTAGCGTACCTACTAGTAGGCCCGCCCTACTTTGTAAAATAGTATTGATTGTAAAATTGTACAAAACATTCATTTTATACGTTCTAAATATTCTTTTGTCTAGCCTACGTTTAGTCACGCTTTTTATTATATAAACTTATAATTATTTTTTATAACAATTATTTTTGTCAATGTTTTTATGGTACATGACGTCACAAACGATCCGGTTAACTTCAGTTTCGTTCAGTTTCGGTGTAGCGTGAACTGGGAATTATCCGGTTGTAATCGAGTGATTGATCGATTGATCGTTTGGTGGTATAATTTTGATTGATCTTATAATTGTTATTGATTGTACATAACAGTGTATAAAATTCACTAGACGTTATATATCCTACAGTATTTACACAATGTTAACATAAAATGACAAAGAAAAGAAGTACGCGTATGTAGATTTAACCACTAAACGACTCTTTTGTAAATAATCTTATTCCATGCATATGTAATTGCATATGCACATTATAAGCATGCAGTAGGTCTAGGTCCAGCACATATTTTTTGCATCCGATTTAATTTGTTTTTAAATGTCCAATGTAATATTTTATACCATTCGAATGTTATTGATATGTATATAGCATAAAATTTACTTAATACAGTATTTTAAATGTAAAATTGTGATTATGTTTATTATGACGGTTTTAAAGGGTGAATTGCGGGGTTGGAAACCGACTTTTTTATTTGCTTATTATGCTCAATTATAAAATTTGAATGTGCACCGGTCTTACAAGTTACATGTATTACTGTATAAACTATTGATAATGTTACGTTCATTATTTTATGGGGCGGATTAGAAATCATGTGGTCTACCATTGCGTCACATATTAATCTCCACAAATAATTTTAATTAACAAATTAAATTTATGCAAGCCAATTATAGGAAACATAGTATAGATCCATTCTGTAGATGATGTCGCACCTTTTTTATCTCGATCCCAACCCAACGATTTCTCAAAGGCAATAGACCTACTTTAAATGTCCAGTGATACCATAACTAAGCCACCTTCTAGTATTTCTATAGTTGATACATGTATACATAGGCCTACTACATAGCTCCAATCTCTGGCAAAAAAGTGATAGTTAGCCTACTTGCTTTCGTCGCTTGAATAAAAACCGTGCGAAATTCTCCTAACTTAGTGTCCTGGGACCTTTAGGCCTAATACAAACATCCATCATGTGTTATCCCAAGTTTTTGTTGCAAATCCAAGATATTTTTCTTGAAATCATTTGACGTTTCTGTAAGTTTCAACATGTCCTGCTCCAGCTGTAAATTTTCCAGTTTTTGCCGCTGGGTTACGTTCACGAAATCGAAAAGTTGTTGGTTTTTCGGCGGGTTTGGTTTTCTGTTGTCGGAGGGTTGTGGTGACGGAGCGCAGAGATTGGTGGGGATGAGGGGTCACGGTCGTGTGGTGAGTGGGTCCAGGTCAGCGGTCTCTCCACGGGGAACGTTGTTTCTGACGGGAGTGGGCGATGTGTCACTGTGGGTGAAGGGTCAAGGTCAATGGTGAAGGTGGTTTCTGACGGGGGTGGTCGATGTGTCGCTGCGGGTGAAGAAAGGTCAAGGTCAACGGGGAAGGTTGTATCTGACGGGAGTGGTCGACGCGTGACTGTGGGTGAAGGGTGAAAGGTCAATGGTGAAAGGTCAATGGTGAATGATCCAGGTTGATTCTGAGGGGAGTGGGCGATGTGTCACTGTGGGTGAAAGGTCAAGGTCAGTGGTGAGGGATAGGTGAGAAAATATCAAGGTCAGGTCAAAATTCTAGCATCTTTTGGCACGTAAACCATCCAGGGCCGGGTAAACCATAGACAACTGTTACAGGTATGTGACTGTGGGTGAGAGGTCAAGGGTCAATGTCAATTAATTATGAAGGCTATATATGGTAGCCATGAGACTGTGTGAGTGAGGAAAGGTCATGTGGAGGATCAGGGCTATGTGAAAGGTTGTTTATAACGGGGGAGGTCGATGTGTGACTGTGGGTGATGGGTAAAAGGTCAATGGTGAAGGTGTATTCAAGCTTGTTTATGGCCGGGGTGATCGATGTATGACTGGGTGAAAAAAGGTCAAGGTCAGGTCAAAATTTTAGCATCATCAGCCACGTAAAAACCTTCCAGGGTCAACCATGTATGACAATATCTGATGTGTGACTGTGGGTGAGAGGTCAAGGGGCAAGGGCAAAGGTTGTTTCTGACGGGAGTGGTCGATGTGTGACTGTGGGTGAAGGGTGGCAGGTCAAGGTCAATGGTGAAGGTTCAAAGTTGTTTCTGACGGGAGTGGGCGATGTTTGACTGTGGGGGAGAAAACGTCAAGATCATGTCAAAATGTTAGCATCATTTGGTGCGTAAGAACCTCCCAGGGTCAACCATGTATGACAGTATCCGGTGTGTGTGTGGGTGAGGTCAAAGGTGAAGGTCAATGGGGAATGGTACGACTGTGGGTGAGGAAAGGTCATGTGATGAGGGTTCAAGGTCAACGGGAGAGGTTATATGATGGCATGTGGCTGATGTGTCACAGCGGGTGAGGAAAGTTCAAGGTCATGTGGTGAGATTAAAGTCAATGAGGAACAGAGGAAGTTGGTCTCTGAGGATTTGTTTATTTTGTATAGCCTAACTGATGTGTCCGATACGGCCTGCCGTCCGCCGCTACCCCTACAATTTCCGTCATCGATTTAGCTTGATGGGTCAAGGTCGCGAGACGTGGCGATATATAAGGGAAACAACTACGTACTCCTTTTCTAAACCCGGAAGAAGACTCGCGTCTGTTGGTCACTGAGTCACTCACTGGTGCATCAGTCGTCTTAGGTCTAGGTCTACAGTAGCGTCACCAGGATTTCAAGGGCGTGGGGGCACTAGTCGAGATTATCACGACGAAGGCGGGTTCCGGATCCGACGGGGGGTTCTGGGGGACACCCCAGCGATTTAGGAATTTTGGTGAGCTCTGGTGGCATTTGAGGCATTCTGACGTATGTTTGGATAGTAGAGTTGTCCTATAATAATATTGTTGCCAATAATTTAACTATTTTGGCTATTTTTTGCTTTTCTAAACATCACTAGCCAGGAGGACAGTGACACTATAACTGTTGCTCAGTATCCCCCTACAAGTAACTTAACTTAAGTAAGTAAGTAAATTTATTTTATTTGCCTATATTAATATTTGGTCTGACTTGAGACTTGAGTAGTCTAGTATAGTATTCTCATTTCTCATCCCCAGTTCAATCCTCGTCATCCACTCAATGTAACATTATGCTATAATGTACAGTGTACACTTCAATCTTCAGTGCCGGATCCAGGGGGGGGGGGTGCAGTTGGGGGCAGTTGCCCCTCCCAGACCAAAACCAATATTTTGGCGCCCCCCTAAATGTGGCGTCCCTCCGCACCAGAAGCGCCCCACCAAGGGACCTTTTGTATGGAGGGGCGCCTCAAATATTCATAATTATGGTTAAATTGCATGGAGGCGCCTCAAGTATTGATATAAGGTTAACTTGTATGGAGTGGCGCCTCAAACCAGTGTTCACCCTGTCCCCATATGTGAAGGTGCCAAAAATGCCTAAATCCTTAAAAAAAATTGCAAGTTTGTTGGTTTTTATGTGTCATTTTAAAGAAATTTGAGTGCCAAATGAAATTTCTTAGTGCCAAATATAAAATTTTAGCATCATTTGGCACGTAAAAAGCTCCCAGGGTGAACCCTGCCTCAAACATTGACATAAGGTTAAATTTTATGGAGGGGCGCCTCCAATACTGAATAAGTTTGTGTAAATGCTGCATACCTCTTAAAGGGCGCCCCTCTCTCAGTCTCGGGCCTCTCGGCGCCCCCTAGGCCTATTTTTTGGCGCCCCCCAAGGTGACTGCCCCTCCCAAACCGAAATCCTGGATCCGGCACTGTATATTATTAATTATTCAAACGGCTATAGATCCAATTACCTTTGGTCACAGGTAAGATGTAGGATCAATACTAACCAAATTAGTCAAATGTGGTGTTTTGTGCGGCGAAAATGGCAGTAAGTACATATTATTATAACAGAAAATAGTGCTGTCTGTGTAGTAGGAACTGGTAACTGTAGGCTATGTCTGTTTTAGGCTATACTACAATAGGCTATACTAGTATACTAGTATTATTATGCAAAAAATAATGGATTATAGAATGTCATTCCCATTCTATGAACTATGAATCAATTTTATTTCCTAATTGTCTGTCTCGTTTTCGCAAATTTGACCATCTTTGTATCGGCCCTCAATCATACCCAAAACACAGAAATTCGTGGCGCTTACAACGAGTCACATTTATCCAACTTTCCTCGAAACGAAAGCCATATTTTACCCCAGCCTGGTGAAACGAGATCACGTGATGTTGAAATTCACGAAAGCTACGTGAGAAGTCCTGACCAGGGTAAGTGCGACTTTACTCTATCATCCATGTAGAAATAATAGACATACACGGTCGTATTTAGTTGGACTGTATAGTGCGAAAGCCCCCCCCCCCCCATTATTAACATATTAATATGCTAGGCTTATAATAACATTGATCATTATTTTGCAGTGTTGTATTACGTTCGGGCATCGTTGAAAGTTACTCTTGGCGAAAACGCATCCGCATACAACCACGAACATGAAATATACAGAGCTGTGAGTATGTATCAGTATATCCGAACCTAACACTATAGTAGCCTTAGTAGCCTATAGGCTGTCAGAATATCCGAGGCAGACATCCCTCTGCTAGCCTCGTTAGTATGCAGCGTGAAGTGAAGTGTGAAGTGAAGTGTGACATTTATATGCCGCATTTTTGGACCTTACGATCCGCCAAATGTCGGTCTTGCATCATGACCGCTTGGTAAACTGAGGCTAGGGAAATGTGCTCTCACCCAGGGAACACCGAGAAAAACCCCGAGGGTCGAACCCGAAACCTTTGGATTACAAATCCTACGCTCTTCCAACTGAGCTATCCCCGCCCCACAATTGCCTAGTCCAGACTCCAGAAGACTGTGTTGGAAGCAAAAGAGGGCGTTTTGTAATTTAGTATGCCAAAAGGCGATCTGTGTTAGAATGGAACATGTTCTCGTCCCAACGAGTCTGCACGACTAAACGTGTGTTACATCTCTATTATATACCCCTCTTCAACATACGCAGTGACTTACGTTATCTGGAGTCTGCGTGTGATAATATACTGTACTTGCATGTCGCCCGGAAATTCCATGGGGCCTTCACATTAGGCATACACATGCGCAGTAGGCTACACATAGCTAGCCATATTATAGGCCTACAGTAACCTTCAAATGTTCAATTATGTACATACATGCTAATAAGATAATTATGACTACAGTTGCAGGTTCTGTACACGAACATAAGTGGAATAGAAGACATTTACATCAGAAGCTTGAGGTATGATATTATTTTAAAATCGTATTTAATGTATGTTAGTCTTGAGATAAACCAGTCTAGGAAATTTATATGATATGCCCACATTGTATTTTCATGGTTGATAGCTCACTAGAAAGAAGAGACACATAGGCTATACCTTTACCTTTTGAAAATACACCGAACACATTTTGGGTTATCCCCGTTGGAAATTTGTATATGGGCAATCCTATAGATACGAATAAATGTTTACACTTTTAGTTTTTAATCATAAAATAAGCCCTTATTAATTATACATTACTTGGAAGATGACTGTATACATACCATTGTATTTGAACCGTATAGGGGCGATCTAATAGCGGACTATGTGGCCGTGTTTGGCCGCCAAAAGACGTTGGAGTACCTGCCGAAAGTGATTGACGTCATAGAGGAAGTGAGACTGCCACTGAAGAAGGCCATGGAGACGCTGGAGGTGTTCGGCTCCAACATCGATCTTCCTTTCTCCTATCTCAGACTCGATGTCGGTTTGGCTGGTGAGTCTTTAGTCTTATAACGATATCCCGTTGTCTTCGAGTCATGGAAGATCGGAAATTTTCTGCCCATGTCCGGTGGTTTTCTCTGGTGCTCCGGTTTATTGCACCATCTAACTTTCGATAAGTTTAGATACATGTATTATAACTGTCCATCGCGACGAGTGGCTGCAATGTAATGCCTTTCAACATACACATTCTCGAGTTCAGAACTGCAGATATAGTAGAAGAGGAAAACAGGAGTAGGGCCTACTCCAGTTGGTTCAAACGGATCTTTATGGCGCACACCAAGGGTGGAGTATTCCAAACAACTGAACCTCAATCATTCGCGCAAAACGGAAGTTTATATAATATCCTACAGAACTGTTATATTGAATGTCATGTTTCAGAGCTGCAGCACATGCTTTTGAACCCGTATTGTGAGACAAACGTCGTGAACGTTACGTGTAGTTACGGGTACCGGTGTGGTATACGCGACAACGACTATGTCTGCCTACACAAATGTGTGGACAAGACGTGTTCTGTCCATGGCGTCTGCACACTCACCAGCGAATGGCTACCTACATGTAGGTACGTGCACATGATTGTGTATAACACGTAAACACTTAGTAGGTCTAATCTGAAACTACTATCTGAGATGCAACCAAAATAAGGTGTAGCCTATTTTGCAATCACAGGATCTAGGGTGTATAGGTGCACAGTAGACTATTATGATCCCTGAACTCGTTGTTTCGTTTTAAATGACAGTGTAGCGTACCAAATTTACAAAACGACCATCTAGATTACAATAATTATCCGACGTGACTCTCGCACACTATATGATTCATGCAGTTCTCCATGCATCTATAGATAGTAAAGAAGAAAATATAAAATTATAAAGCATCCTTATTAACCGGTTTGGGATCCGCAATGTTCCCACATAGAGCCATGGTTCGGCAATTAAGTTGCCCGATCAATGGTTCTTTGTGTAACCCCATCGGTATCGTCGGATTCTGCACTTTGCAGCTCTCTACACATAGTCAGTTCTACGCATCTCATTCTGGTTCGAGTACTACCACGAGGACGACATAGATCCAGGCAGGATCCGCCTGTACGTGTAGGATCCCTCACTCATCCGTATTCATAAATTATACACAACATCACTCATGTTTTCGTAATTTTGTGGATCTAGTCAATGTGTCTGAAGGCGGCCTTTGTAATCCGGAGCTATTGCAGTTAAAGCATGGCTGAATGGGAGTAGGCCCTATATGGAATACAATATTGGAGAGTCGGCTTGCGCGCGCTCAGTAACGACTGAACGGCACAAAACTGATCTGGACATTATCGACCAAATTTCTCCGCATGGTATTCATCCACCATATGTCGAACGAATTTTTTCTCTAACGAAATAAGTTTCAAAACGTTTATACACAGGTGCGTGGAGAGTGAGGAGTTTGTATACTCTGGAGACGAATGTGAGGTGGAGATTCCCAAGATCGGGTTCAGTAAGGAACAACTATACACCATTGGCGTCGGAGTCACCGGGACCTTACTCTTCACTATGTTCGTGATCACGTGCTGCCTTTGCAAGAGTCGGAAAAGAGCCCAACAGAAAGCCAACCAACCTGGGTTTGTGATTTTACTTCTGGGGGGGGGGGGATTTTGTATTTAAATATCGTTTTATTCATTAAAAAAGAGGGGGAAGGAGAATGAAAGGAACCCTAGGCCGCAATGGAAACAAAAAAATATATAGAAACTCTGCTCTTACTCATAGACATGGTGACGAACTCAGATGTTGGAATGATGCCGTTGGATTCGTATTTATGATACAGTATGTGGTACGCAATAAGACACTGTATTTTAATTTATCTATCGCTAATGGCAAATGACAATTATAAATACCGTACATCATTTTTATAAAATCCTTTTGTCAACGGTTATTGGAGGGATCTTTGGATACATATGCATGGCCGAGTCCGACAATCTTATATGTCAGTTGACACCTTAAAATTGAATTTAAATAGGCTAGTGTATTTATAATTTTATATTGCGTTTCTTACACAGGCGGCCATCGGAAATGCTTCGCAATCTCTTCAACTTCGACGGTCTTGATTTACCCAACGCGGCGGGGCCAATACCCGCTGGAGCTGTACCGAACATGGCCGGCCCGGATATGTGTCGGCGGATGTCAGTCCTTAACCCACCGGATGTGACCCGGCGAATGTCGTATATGGGACCACCCGATCTGGTCCCCCCTATGACTGGTACCCAACGACGTATATCCCTGATGAGTAATCCGGATGCGTATAGGATGGCGTGGGGGAACTCTTCACTCGCTCAGCCAAGAATGTCTGTGGTATCTCTTACGCCTCCACCTCCATACCACGAAGAGGTAAGATTGACTTTTAATCTAATTTTGGCGGATGAATCTGCTTTTAGTTATCACTTCTGGTCAGATCGGCCAGATGCTTGGCCACCTCGAGGTTAACGAACGTTACCCGCGACCTAGAACACTTTGGATTGCTGTTGATGCGTCAGTGCAGAAGAAACAGGTTACGTATACTATATATACACATTGGTACCTGACTGGATAGTACCATATACTTTGATCATTACGCAACTTGGTCCGATATGGTTCACCTAGATATTATAGGCTACTCAAGCCTCCGGCACATATGAGGCGCGTAGAGGATCAGCGCGCGCGGCGGTAGAGTTGTCGGCGCGGTGGTTGGGATTTTTCAATCCACCAACAATGTTGATTTCTCCTATAGACGATTAGACGGGATCTGTTATAGTCCTTCGAGAACAGTCTTATGACCGAGTCATCGTCTTTAAGATGGATACCTCGGCATAAGGTCAAGTTATATGAAGCATGCATGGTGATTACAAGACTTGGTCACTTGATTGGCCCGACGAGACTCATCCGACTGTCGGACCCCCATTAGTCATATCATATAGGCCTATATTTATGACGGCAATGTGTCATTAATCTATGCGGCAACAACCGTGAGATACCACAATCACAAACGTGGTATGTATCGCTGCGGCTCTCACATATATACTATGTTAATAATGACTGTGATATTTAAATCCCTGCGTGAATTTTTTTCAGCAAGTACCATATATGTGAGTCCCCTATACAAGCGAACACAATCACAGACATGCCATCGGTGTTATTCGATGACCATGCATGATAATAACCACGACGATGATTTTTTTTCAGCAAGTACCATGTGCGAATCTCCAACAAGCGAACACATCTCAAATGCCGTCGGTCCCAGTGGACGATTTTGTCAAAAACGCGGTGAGTGTGGCCGTCCGTACCGCGTTGGAAGATGTCACTCATCAAATCGTGAACCCGCTGAGATCGCGACTCCAAGAACGAGAAACTGAGCTCCAGACGCTTCGTCGATCGTCTGTTCACTCGATTGACCTCGCGGCACCGGTAAGCATTTATTCATTTCACTAAATTTAACATGATGTCTATTTATTTATTTATTTATTTCGGGTTCACCGTCGCGGACAATGAGGAGAATTACACACGTGTCAACAAAATAATGTTGACCGACAGAAACTGTTTCGACAGTCTGACACCGATGGACATGTGTCAACCGATGTCAACAATTTTTGGTTACCATTGAAAATATTACCACTCTAGCCTACTTTATTCCTCGATCAAGCCACACCATGATTATCTGGGCTCGAGCTTATACCCATAACTTTGGTGATGTAAATGGAGATAAGATACATAAGGCGGATTTTCTGACAGATTCTCCACGCATTGGCATTCCTACACCTCCCAGTTGTCACCATCATGGACGCCATCTTGGATTGCGGAATTTGCTCAACACTCACTATAAGCCTTATCGATATTTTTAAGGAAATTAGGAGTGCATAAAATAACAAAAAAAAAATGCAAAACCGACGATGTATTCACTGGAATGAAAACATGTGTACTTCGATGTGAAGCCATAACAACATTAATTCTATTAGACTATTATGAGCAGATAGGCCTACTTGTGAATCAGTCTGTAGATTAACCACATAATAACAATATTATTTATATTTTTCAGACGGATACGATTCTTACATCATTCTGAGATAACGTCGACGGAGAAGAAAACACACAAAGGCAATATCAACACCCCGAACATTACAACCGTATACCTATACCGTATTCCATAATAAAGAGGAGTGGATTGTTAATATAGCTTACATCGAGATATGTAACGCTTCTCTGATTTTCGAACGATCGAAGCCACGACTCTCCTATTAAATAGAGTAGATAGCCTAAATTAGGAATCTCTGATAAAACAGGCAAAACATGAATAAACTCTGTCAATAATTTTAGATTGAGAAAATTTGAAAAATGTAAAGATGGAAAAAGTAAATTAAGGTGAGAATGAGAAATCAAGTTTCAGTGCGATACCGTATATATTTTGAACTAAATAACGTGATATACTTTATATGGGCATACTACATTATTATATATTATGTGATTAAAAATGTAACTTCACATTTGAATGTTATCCAAATATACTATTACCCAAGGCCGCAGGCCTCCTCCCCCGAAGGGTGAGGAGGCCGGAGGACTGGTTGAAAAGGAGGATAATTTTGGGCAATCAAATAAATCAATATTATTTTGAATTTGAAGGATCTTCAAATTTGGATATACATGCCATCGGATTCATTTTCCGT
>WNLI01045560.1:0-11353 GCA_025802215.1 Wirenia argentea
GTGTGTGTGTGTGTGTGTGTGTGTGTGTGTGTGTGTGTGTGTGTGTGTGTGTGTGTGTGTGTGTGTGTGTGTGGTGAGAAGGAGGGGATTATGTGGTCTAGTGGCGCGTATATGACTGTGTGGTTGACTAGTGTATGTGTGTGGCTGACTGGAGTAGCATAGGTGTGTCTGGGTGGATGTATGACAGTGTGCCTGATTCACCCTGCACTGGTTGGATTGTAACTGTGAGAGGTGAGGACCCGGCTATGCTTACCCACATTTAGAGACCGAGGATCGAGTCTGTGGTGTAACAGCTTAGTCTACAGAATGTGTGTTCTATAATATTATTAGAGTTACATAGCATAGAGTTTGTACAATAGCCTATTTATATTATTATAATATCATGGGCATACTGGATACGTAGGCTATAGACGGTGTTCAGCGCCAAAATTAATGATATTATTAATGAGCTAATTTTGAGGAAATTATATCATTATACAACACGATTGCATTGACGGGTTGCATTATACAGCTTGATAATGGGATATTCGCTGTTTCTAATGTATAATGATAGCGTTGCCATTACACGTGTAATTTCTCATCGTTTGTCAATGCGTGACGTTCCCATTGCGTAAGTAAGGCAGGTAGTCGACATTAGTACGTCATAGCGTGTAGGCAACCGTGTACTGTACACAGTTGCAATACGTAACCATATATTATGGACCTAACAGCCTACCGTAGCACGATATTGACCAACGAACTAATGAGACGTCGGCTTGCCACTGGTACGTACTACGAATTCTGCACGTCGCTCATGCACATACGTCATCAAGTCACGTGGGAGTTATTGGCGAATGAACTAGCAGGATGTGTGCTTGCAGCTCTGCAAATATCACACATATAGCTGCGTGACGCGCGATCGACTCTCGTCGTTGTGCAGCCGCGCAACGTCAGTTTCCCTACATCAGCCGTTCGCGCTGCACGTTTTTACTGCACGTCGTATTCCAGGCAACGTTAGGTTTTGTTTGACATAAAATCGCGGACAATCGTAAAACCGTATACATTCATAAAGAAGTCACATACCACCGCCAAGGCATTAGCTGTGGGTCGAGTGGCCGTGACGTGGTTGCTCACACCATGACGGCACACGCGCACACCCTGTGTCTACTACTGGTGTGGGGAGTGGTGGTCGGGACGTCTTCCGCGCTCGAAGGTGTGTAGTTATCACCATTCGATAGTTTACAATAAATACAATATTATACAGTAATACAACATGTGTGTAAACCATTACGCCAGACGTATACGATGTATTAGTCCTCGATTCGGAAACGAACCTGGGACCTCCAGAACTATGGTACACCGTTCCCGTTTCGATTAAATACTTTCTATACTGATTGAGTCGGATATCTCAGTATAAAGTATCGACTTGATATGTAATATAACTATATTTGGGCATGTTTTCTCATGTGTATAACTATAACATTACATCATTTACATGTATGTATGTCATTACACACTACGTGACCCCATGCCCTCAGTGACCCTACTGGACTCCACAAAGGTCAGCACTCTGTCGTGGCAGACGTTTGGTAGCAAGGTCAGTCAGTTACTATAGGTTTTGTACTCGTGGGCATCGGTAGTAGACAATATACGTTACATTATATACGGGTACTACATGCTTTGTACTCGTGGGTATCGGTAGTAGGCAGTATACGCCACACTAGATCCATAGTCATTTGCTAAAGGTGGACAGTATACGTTACAGTATATCCAGGTAATATAGATGTTGTACTCGTGTGTTGCATTGTCATTTAAATGTTTACATTGTATAGTGGCTATAATAAAAAAGTGTGACATTGTGCACATAAATTAATTGGGATACAATTACAAAAAATACAGTATTAATCTACAGCGTAACACATTTATACAAGAATCTATACATATATATATAGTCGTTACCAATTAGCAGTTTAGAAAACAATAACACGAATGTTGATGATGTTACAATTCTCACTAAAATTCATGTACAAATGACACGTGTCATCGCCGATGACATGACTGTGTCATTGACGTGCCCGATATTGTTATTTCAGTGGTTCGAGGCCACCGATTACATTACCAGCAAAAACACGACAAGTCGTACATACACGCTATGTCCGCCGATTGGCACAGTCACACAGAGAGACCCGGTACTAGGCGACTGGATCAGGACTCCATACATACCAATGGAGAAAGCTCAGAGACTCTACGTACAGGTGCACTATAGGATCCGAGGCTGTCAGGGGCAGGCCGACACTGGATGTAATGACACGTTTGTCCTCCTATACTACCAGAGTACGTCGCGAGTCGCCTTACAACAAGACCTGCTCAAAGAATTCGTAGAAATAGCCGAAGTGCCAAGTTCTCACCAAGATACCCAAACACAACAGTTCAAACAGGAAACGGTAACATTCGACAGACAGATTTCTAAAGGTGGTGTGTACTACGTGATACGAACAAACGGAGCATGCCTCACTATATACTCACTCAAAGTCTACTACAAGGAGTGTGGGGAATTCACGCGAGATCTCACGTATTTCCGTCAGACCTCAGCAGCTCTCGATGTCATCCGTGGGTACGGGCAGACATATCCAACGGAAGGGGTGTGCGTGGAGAACACCGAGCTGACTCATAGTATTAGGTATCCGAGTGCGAGGTGTGACCGGGATGCTAGGTGGAAGTATGTGCGTACGTTTGGCTGCCACTGTCTGTATGGGCATTACCACAACGTTGCGAAGACTCGATGTATATGTAAGTTATACGTCTTACTGAATACCTCTTACTGCATACGTCTTACTACATACGTTTTAGTGAATACGTCTTACTGAATACGTCTTACTGCATACGTCTTACTAGACACGCCACATACTTTACTACATACGGGCATTATCCCAACGCTGCAATAAAAGACTCGATGTATATATAAGATATACGTTATATGTCTTTCTACATACGTCTTACTGCATACGGCTTACATAATACGTCATAATTATGTCATATTTATATCACTATTATCCCGACCCTGCGAATATTCGCTGTATAAGTTTTACACCTAACCACCGAACCAACCATGTACATGTGTGTTTAGCTAACCTGACACTGGTTTGTGTGAATGGAACGACAGAAGTGAAAGGATGTGGTGTAGATGGGGCAGCCATGTGTACGTGCGTTGCGGAACGATGGAAGTGTGATGCGCTGTAAGTATCGTACATACCGTATACATGGTTTGCTTTCTATCTATTTTGGGTGGTGGTGGGGAAATACACACAGTAGCTGATTCTACCCCTATGACACGAATTCCGTTCCAATGCCACATTAACATATAGTGGGCGTATGCTGGTCATTGTTGCTCACTGTGAGTACTATGGTATATGTGGTATGCTCAAGGTTTAGTTGGGACAGGAATGGCACCACGAGTATAGGATTAACGCTTACAACAAGGACCCGTCACTCCACCAAGTAACCCATCTACGCGTCTATACCATTCCAGATTTTCCATGACACCCCCCTCCCATGCCATTAGGAGTACCGTGTCCGACCCACACAGTGTGCACACCCCCCTCCCAATCGCTTTTCCATCAAATACATGCTACCCCAGATGTCCCCCGACTTTACCACCACACCCACAATGCCGCCTGGAGTTCAGGTCCGACTCCCACAACGACGACGTCGTGGTACGATGCTGCAAGCAGTGGATTTGCCCCAACCAAATTCGTAATTTCAGTTAGTCTGGAATATTTACCTTATATTATGCTCGTAATAAACATATCTCCGTTGTCATTATGGCCATACAATTATACAGTATAATATGTGCCGAAATCTCAAGCCAGTTTTAGGGGAGGTCACTAATATACTGTAATCCAATTTTTTGGTAAAACAATATATTCTAACTTTCTTCTGTTTTGACTCCCATTGCAACATTGGCTGGTACTATCGAGTGTTAACGTAAGTTTGACTTGTTTCATATTTGCGTGCGTTTTGTTCAAGTTTCCCATATGTAGATTTGGTTTTCTTTTTTGGAAAAGTTATTTGTTGCCTTCGTTCGTTTTGAGGCTTGAGTCAATGGAAGGTTTTATCCAGTTTGTCTGTTTACATAATATGATATCAAAATTGTTGATGACCATACCATAACTTATGTACAATTTTAACTTTCCTACTGACAACGATTTGTTTTCAAACGCACGGTGCATGCATGATATAAATCAGTGGGTTTTCATGTGTCAACGAAAGGAAAAGTCCCCTGGTGTCGTGTACTATTGCTACGTGTCGTGTACTTCAGTATCACACCATGTATATAAAACTGGGTGGAACGTAATGAAAAAGCCAATATCACTTTGAATAGAAAGTGTCATGATAATCGCGAACATTTGCCATGTTTGTCGTATCGTGCTAAAGATAATAATGAAAATGGTGTAATATACGTCTACATTATGGTCAGTAGACCGATATATCTGATTATACGATATGTAATGATCATAATTAGCTACGAAGAGGGTAATTACGTAACATATGTTGTCTCTTAGACTACAGTGCTAGGGTGGTTATGCATATACCAATTTTCCGCATACAGGACAGAAACAATGCACCGACTCAGACATTACCACAACCAACGGTCAATGCGTGCGCCTCCTTCCGTGTGACGAGGAGTGTACGCTAGAGCTGCAGACGGCCTGTAGACGTGCCATTGGTCAGGATTTGGGGGTGGTCATTACCAGTGACATCAACAAGCTTATCAGTGAACAGGCTCTTACGCTAGGATACACGCGTGTTGTCATCGATGGTTACAGTTCCAATCACTCATGGAATGACCCAAGCAGTCCACGTAACACGTACCCTCGAAAATTCTGGCGTGGAGGTAAATATAATAAGTATATCCGTTAAAATAAAACAAATTGTACGCCACATTAAAGTATACAGAGATGTATGGTACATGATTTGCTATGGCAACATAGTCGGGAAAAATGTGGCATGAGAAGGGCCGTTCATATACGAGGTAGCTGTTTAGTGGCGCGTACATATTGTACTATACAGTAGTATTCGCCGTGCCATGTACCCACGATAGCATACAATTATACCCGTATACCATGTACGAAATAGTTTCCAGGGTAACGTTCAATTCACACAACACATCTAAAATGAGAAAACATCGTTTTATTCGATGTTGTGTATCGCGTGTATACCTATGTGCTTTACTATACTGTCAATGGTCTTATGTCCGTATATTGATACAATGTTTACCGTACGTTTGTAGGTAAGTGTACAGTGATAGCAACGACACGATCCCAGGGCGCCGCGAAAACCGACTACTGGAGAGATCTCAAGTGTTACATAGTTCGCGCCAAAATGGCCATACTGTGTGACAACAAGGATATTCCAGGTACTTTAGACATAGTATATTATATTAATATTAGCCCATGAATCATTTAGCAAACAAACTCGGCCTTTCACTTTTGGCTCAACGTCGCAAATACAGTTTTTTGTTAGAGTACTTCTAATTGAAACATAATCGCGTCTCCAACATCCTCGCAAATTTTTCAGACCGCCAACTTCAAACGCGCTACCTACGACGAGACCAACGTACCCAGTATGAGCCATTTTGCAGTAAGTCTGTGGGCCAGAGATCTATATCGTGTCTCGATCTCGGTCCATCAACCTATAACTCACTTCTAATTGACGTCCAAAATATTAGTTCTTTCAAAATGTTCAAACGTGCTATCAAACGCCTCCTTCTCTATAATACATTTATGTCGCAATACTTTTAATTGTCACTTGCGATCTTCTATCTCTCAGTAGACAATAATTACTGCTATCAGCCTTATATTTTTACTGAGTAATTTATTATTGTCATTTTTGCGTAAACAACATGTTCATGATTGACTGTTTATGCATCGAATTATAATTTGGTGATACGTATGTTTCAGTGTGTTCTGATAATGCAGCTAGGAATTTCTGGTTGGAAAATGGGACGTCTTGTGAGTGTGCGAATGGAACCGCTACGTGTACACCAAGGTGCGCATTCGTATCAGTCGTAGTGCAGACGTGTATAGTAGCCTATACAGTTTATATAATACGCAGTCACACACTAACTCAAAATTATGTGGGCATCAGCAATGTCATTTTGCAGACGTAAGCTAATACGTCGTTTGATTACACAGTGGAAATTATGACTCGTAAATATCATTGTAATTTATACGCGAAAACTTACAACATGCGCACTTTTTGCTATTTTTGCAAAATTTTGACATTTTTGAAAAAAATTACATATCACATAATGTTAAAATAGTTTCTATTAGAAAATCGTACATACACGTAATTATATTATTGCACAATACCAATTGTGACAGGAAAACATTTACATACTTATTATTCCATTGGGTATAACACACTATCGAAATATAATGATAATTATGTGCAATGTCGACAAAATGTACAGTAGTGATGCATAGCTAAAGTACGTACTATGTTCCAGGTGCAAGTCACAGGAGAGGCCGAGTGAGTGCTGCGTGTGTTTGGACGGGGAGGAGACGTGCTGTAGGGAGTGGGTGTGTGGTGGAGAGGGGTGAGTGATATATACCGAAGTCATTGAGTGTATGGCCTATATTTGTATGATGATTGCACAGTTATGGGGGTACACCCTAGGTGTACGATGGCTTAGCTTTATATTACAGCCTTTCCCATTCCTAATGTGACAAAAAAATACCGTAGTACTGTGTGGATTGGTAGGGTTGGGAAGCGGTGAGCCCGAGAGGTGGGGAGTGGGTGGACATTTACAGTATCACGAACTTTGCGTGACAGTATCCGCACATAAAGCTGTAGTACATGGCGATGTGCCATGTCACTTGCGTGGTTACATCTATATGTAACAATAATATGTAACCCGGACACTGCAGATGCCCCCATGACATAGCACACGAGCCACCGCACCCGGAGTGTCATCTCGCCTACCCGGGAAGCTACACTACAACATTGTCAAGTGGGTGCTGTAAGCAGTGGGTATGTCCGAGTTACCTCGTCGCTTCAGGTATCATATATCGCCTTACTACTGTACAATATAATAACCTATGGGCGACATAGGTTATTACTAATGTCATAAGATGTTTGACTTGATGCCTATGCGTAAATCATAGAGACTACACTATAGGAAATATCTATTTGGGTATACTCACCGTCCAATCTAACAGCCCGGGTATGCTAAAACGTCCGATGATAGTCTTATCAGCCACCAACTATCACAACTATCCGAGCTACCAGGTTGTCTCGTGTCGTTTTACTACCAGCATCCGCCTAGATTGCTGGTATTACTCAAACCTATACCGAGATAATTATGGGTCCTTTGACATCATTTTTTTATTACAAATACTTGATAAAGCTTACTTGTAAGCGAAAGCTTGTATGAATATAACTATTAATTAGTCTCAATGGTGTTACTATTCTATATCCTTATATCATCCCGGGGGTATTAGTAGCAATGTAATTTATTAACGCAAAGAAGATAGTATACATGTTATACGTGTTTACCTTGTTGGAAGGTCGATCGCTTGCGTGCTACTCCTACCACTTATTTTTTCCATGTAGACATACGTATTTTATTAATGTGTTCCTCTGTTGGTTTGTCAGATACATGGTGTACGCCAGGATACACCAAACAGTATGGGCGCTGCTTCAAGGTATCCAAGTGTGCCAGCAGGTCAGCTAAGGATCCGTACTGTAAGTCACTAATATTACAGGCCACTTATATCTGCTAGGGCATGATTGCAAAAGTATATGCCTTCACATTTTGTTAATGCGCGTTACTCTATATACGACATTATACGTAGTATAATGTCATCTCACTTTTCATTATAGCCTGTTTAATGCTATTATATCGACAGTATATTTGCGGGTTTTGTTGTTACTTATCAATCTCGTACCCTACTCTAAGCGATCATATCCTACTTTCAGTCGAATGCCCAAGGCAGTGGACTTACTCCTACGGTCAATGTTACCGGAAATTTAAACTGGCATATCAACTGTGGGCAATCGAGAGATACTGCACAATATACAGACGAGGTCGTATTCCGACGGCCTCCTCCAAGCATGATACCGAGCGACTGGTGGCAGCAGGTGTGGCGCTTGGTGTTCCGTCATTGTTCATGGCTCCTACCTTCAAGCGTCAGATCTCAAGCGATGGCGTCCCTCGACCTCCGAAATACACGAACTTTAAATCAGGTCTTTATTCTGTAATGTACTGTGGCAAAGTTGATATGTTACATATATTATTACAGTGCGCGTAGGGATCTATAACATGTATATATGTTTATGTTCAAGAAATTATTTTGTATACATACTGAATCCCTATCTAATTTACGCCACGGGCGAGTCATGTTGTGCCAAACACTTAAGTGGCCGCAGCTTGAAAATCGCCATGCCTCAAATAGCACGACCATAAGGGCGAGTATTCGAAGGTCACAACAATCCCAAGTCTATGTGAGAAACCAGTGGATTGCGAAGACTGAAACAGTCCTAACCATCGTCAACGCTCTCAGAACTGCTCCGTATACGCCTTAGTGTCATGAGCCAGGGACTCCAGATTGCGTGAATGACATATAATAGGATAACGTTAAACGTGTAAATGGTTCTATTTCAAACATGACAGTGTGACATTTGTATGACTGACATGGCTTTCCGCATATAGAAAAGTGACATGTATAAATGTGACGAATTTCCAGTTGCAGATTTTGCTTCGAGTTTGATTCAAAGTTCGGTAAATACAGTACCACTGGCGTAAATCAATTGTCTTAGCGGGAAATGCTCTTCTTAACCAGACGTAGTCCAACTACATACATACTAGCGGTAGGGTTAAGATACTGTCTTAGCATGCAGGCTTAATTTGACGGTCAATACCATCCCTAGCATCCCTCAAAATATACTATTTGCCTAGAGTATCCCCTTAAAGATATTGATGAGCGCTATCTGACCATTACTGTCTCCACCCCACAGACCCGTGTCCTGATGGATGGACTCACTACCACGAACGATGCCTTAGGATCGTCTCCACAGATGCAGGCATGGTCAAAGGCGACCACATGGAAGCAGGGACAACACGATGTCTCCAACTGACCCCGGATAAGGGACAAACGTTGGCGCGCGTCGACAGTCAGGCCATGAACGACTTTGTGGTCGAGATTATGGCGGTGGACTTCAGGATCCGGCTCAGGAACATTGATAAACTCGTTATTGAGGGGAACGATAACAAGGCACACGGAGAATGGCTTGACAGAGACGGTGATCCGTTAGGGTACACTCATTGGCCGCCTGGTTAGTAAAGTCTATCGTCGTTAAGAGTAATGATAACAAGACACATGGAGAATGGCTCGATAGAGACGGTGATCCGTTAGGGTATACTCATTGGCCGCCTGGTTAGTAATCTATATCGTCATTGAGGAAGGGGGCGAATAACATTAGCGAGAGACTGCCACCCTGTTTCACACCGCGCGGATTTGGTTATCGTCATTGAGGGTAATGATAACAAGACACGTGGAGAATGGCTCGACAGAGACGGTAACCCGTTAGAGTACACTCATTGGCCGCCTGGTTAGTATATAACTTCTCGTCATTGAGGGTATACCGATAACAAGGCACGTGGAGAATGACTCTACAGACAAGCACACAGTGACGCGTTAGGCTAACTCATTGGCCGCCTGGTTAGTCCACTCTATCGTCATTCAGGGTAGTGATAACAAGGCACATGGAGAATGGCTCGACAGAGATCCGTTACGGTACACTCATTTGCCGCCTGGTTAGTATTGCCTATCGTCGTTGGAAGCTATACTTTTTTCTCTCAAAATATAGTAATCACCAACGTATTCCTTAAGTGCTGTAAAGACACAGGACCGAGGAAGCACATAATATGTATCACGGGCTGGACCTACAAAAAACAACAACAATAATACTTTACCAGGGGTGTATTTGGTGTATCTATGTGTAAGGCATCTGATCATATGATCGCTCTAGAAGTAGGTATCGATTGTGCATAGTTTACTTTAGATGGAGTAGACTAAGCATTGGTTGGGGAGTAAGTCTACGTGTTGGCGCATCCATTATTGAAATTGACAGTTGACACAATCAAAAATGTTATGATTTACGCTACTTATACCATTACCTACCGCAGGTCAACACCACTTCGGGGACGACACTGACTGTGTGGCCATACAGATTGACGCGGCCAGCCGGGGACTCTGGGTCAATGTCTCGTGCACCCACAACCAACCCCACACTGCCTACCTCTGCGAATTCTGTTAGTATTATATTATATAGTTGTGTGTATTTATATACGCACTTCAAGAATCTGTCCATGTTGCCATACAGGAATCTTGCAATGCGGGTTGGAAGCCCCTTAAAAACCCTGTTGAATTATCTCAGCATATAGGCGCGAACCCGCACCCGAAGCTCCCGTTTTCCCTGTGCTATTCCATGAGCCCACAGTACAACACATTTATTTGGATGTCATCACGAAGCAGGAACACGCGATTTAGATCATTGCATTATCTGCTGATATAGCCTACGTACTTTCAGTTTCATTCAAATCTCGATTAAGCTTGCTGGGCGTTTCGATGAATCCAAAGTGGCGCCCAATTAAGATGGCTGGCATGAGCAAACATTCATTCTCCGATTTTCTCGCTTTACGTCGCAAATTGTATTTAATAATGACATTTTTACAACATTCACCCTCACGTTTATAAATGGACATATATATTACGGCATAGATGTTGTAATGAATATAATATAGCCTGCACACAACGATACAGTATGATATACTTGTTATCTTGAATAAATTAATATGATATACTGTCGCTATTCGCACTATATGGATTTTACATAATATGGTTGACATAATACATCACATTAATTTTCCTATATTATTTTTCACAAGCTGTTTAGTTACAAAATTCACGTATTCGCATGCACATTATTTTACGGTCATTTTGTAGACCTGGATGTATGTGTGGATGTGCTAGTAGAGGCCGAGAACAAATCACACATTGGCCAATGGGATGTGACGCCATGTAATGGGATACCACATGAACGGAGAGATGCGGTGTGTGTACGCTCCACAAGTTAGTCACTACGTACAATAAATATACAGTTGTATGCGTATAGTTAAATAGAACCCAATAGAAGCGTGAAAGAGGGTATATATGCACTTTTATTGTTTTATATGGTAGCCCAGAGTGTATACTTCACAAAACCAAGAGATGCCGGAAAATGCCCTGGAGGCTTTTTTTTGGTGACGTCATATGCCACGCCCACTTTTTGTTAGCCCTGAGCCAGGAGTCAAAATAACAATTCTTTACAA
>WNLI01045671.1:0-11352 GCA_025802215.1 Wirenia argentea
ACTCTTGGCGGTTTATGACACCATGTTGATAATTTTGTCCATTTGTTATGAACACTGTAGTACAGACAAAAGAAGGCCACATCAAACTGTCACACATAAAATTAACTCTACAAAAAGCTTACAAATTTTCATCCGAAGGGTTGAATTTAATGCACACAAAGTTTCATTCATCTAGCACAATTGCTTCATGGTGAGTCTACGAACTTTTCGACCGTCCCTCGTATGCTATTACTAATGGATGCCGTGGTTGTACATTGAGCTAGGCCTACCCATGTTCTAAGATTATTTAACCAAGTGACAATACAGGTGAGCCAGTGAGTCAGAAACCATTCATAGAGCCAGTGAATCTGCATTGTGAACTAGAATCAATTTGTTTCTGTTTCTATATGATATGCATATAGATATAATAACTCTAACTAATGCTATGTCGGATGCATTTGATTCAGGAATTCCGGAAGCAATGCATTGGTGCCAGGAGAAAATCATGGTAGCATAATCAAGAGCTAGATCTATATAGAGCAATGGTCACACAGACAAAAATAAAAAATGCCGGTCATCAGCTAGCTAGCTAATTGGTGCGCTCTGACATGATTAGGAGTTCTAGCATTGAAAGCACCGAAACTTCTATGATCAGAGCTTAGATGCTAGCTGATGACATTTTTTATTTTTGTCTGTGTGAATATATTTTTTATATTATCACGAACAAATATGACCAATATTTTTTACTTTTAGAGCAATGGTGTCGAGAAACCGATGTAATTATATGTATTCGTGTCGAGAGTCAGTATTATACCAGGAGCCAATACATTGGTATTGGGAATCAGGAGCCAATGTACATGTTGGTGTTGGAAGACAATTTAGTATCAGGAGCCAAATCATGTATTCGTGTCGGAGCACAATGTAGTCAAGAGCTAATGGAAAACTAGAACCAGAATTCGAATCGCATGCTAATATAGTTTCCAAAAAAACCCGATGCATACGTACCATGACCGTCCACATGCGGTTCTGTGCCTCCTGCCACACCAGAGAGTTGGGAGAGTAGAACACCTCGTCTGTAACCTCGTCATCCTTACGAGGGAGGCAATGGAGGAATACACACCCACTGTTGGCCGCCTCCATCATCTGACGAGTATGACACGTTGTACGTACTTTACGCACATTATGATGTATGGTGATGAGAGTATACATAAAACACTGCATCGGAGACGTCATCCTTACGGAGGAGACAGTGCAGTGGAGGAATACACACCCAATTGATGCCGCCTCCATCATCTGACGAGTATGACACGCTGTACGTACGTTGTACGTTGTACGACGTACGTTGTACGTACTTTACGCGGTTTTTGCTATACGACATTACCCTACATGAGTCGGTGTTTGATATAAGATACTTGAACGGGCACAGACAAGTAGTTTATGAACTGCTATTTATAAAGTAGATGAAGAAACCAGATAGCGTATACCCAGAATAAACCACGGAACACGGACAGACCCACTGGCTGCCACCTCCATCATAATATGTGAGATAAGATGAATTACAGAAACGAGAGACAGACACGTAAATGCGTGGAGTTGGAGAGAGTACTCGATCGCCTTCTTATCATGTACGGAAGCAGGCTTACAGCAACATACATTTATTTATTTATTTAGTGTTAGTTCGACATTAGTCTACAGTTACGACAACCACACTCGAGAAATTATATTATAGCGCAGTAAACTGATCTTTGATCCAGCAAGAAGGTGTGAATATAGATGATCATCGTTGATATAAATTCCACTGCTGTAAAGCAGAATGGACAATGATCTACATATAATACTACCGCTGTCGTATGGTGTTGACTCGGAAGTCTCTGAAGTTCTTCATCGTACCACCTGTTAGTATTCATGTCCCATGCTGACCCACGACGTGTCGGTTGTATCCCATGAGGAAGGAAGGTGATGTGAGAGATGAAAGAAATGCAGGAGAAAAGGGGAATGAGGAGGGAAGGAAATGGATTGAAAAAGGAATAATGGAAAGAGATTATGGTATACATACCTTGGTGTTGACTTGGAATCCCTTGAAGTCCTTCATACGTACGACCTTTTCGTCCTCCTGTCCCATGCTGACCCACGTGTCTGTAACGATGACGTCAGCACCGGCCACCGCGTCCATTGGGTCGTTAGTGTACACGATCTCGTGGCGATTCTGAAGCTGTAACATCGAACTAAAGTAGCCTAGCGTAGCCTAGATCTACCTATACACAATTATCCAGAAAGTCAGAAAAACAATGCTTTCTTTAATTCAGATTTGAAATTTAAAAAAGAACAGAACTGTTGGTGTTTTGTTCCATAACTGAAACATAAAACCGATAATTAAGGATATGTACACATGTATCACAATATCACAAACCGTTGATTACATTTACTATAATTTTAGTTGTCAGCGACTGTACTGTAATTTAGCTGTCCTTTATTGTACCATAACCTACCGTACTCATGGATTGATTGATTGATTGATTGATTGATTGGTTGGTTGCTTGGTTGATTGATTGATCTATTGATCGATTGATCGTTTAAGTAATTATGTATACAACATTAACATACTCACGTTCTGGCCCAGCTTCTTGGTGTCCTCCACAACGACGGCGTTACATTCGTAGCCCTGAAAAGATTAAACGCGTGTTGTGACATTGCGAGTACAGTATCTAAATGGTATTACGAAACTGTGGAAACCTAATAAATATGGCTCGAGTATTTTCAAAGTATGTGGACCTCAACAGTTAGCGTAACAGAGCATGCCGATGCCGAAATAATCAGAAAAATATGAAAATCGGAGAATTCTAAAGGTTGTGTTGCATTTGTAGTAGATTTTAGAAGAGTTAAAAAATCTAGTAAGCTAGTAACCTTAGAATACAAATAACTTCTACAGGCCAACATACATACATTGTGGCACAGTGGCCGGGACTAGTATAATTGTCACAACCTCGATATGTCAAACGATGGTGTTATTCACACGTATACGTTTACGTATAGTGGTGCATCGACGTCCTTATGACGTCGTTCCATAATGATACTTTAGTCTAGTAAGGCAGCGATGCCACTACGACGTCACTACGCCGTTACTACGACGTCATAAAGATTTGATGACGTAAATAGGGCGTCAATAATTGCATTTACACGGTCTCTGCCATACAAAACTAGGTCGTTATCGCGTCGAATATCACGTAATCCCGACATCAGTTGTGACGTCGCCAGGACATTGCATTGTCGCGATTTGTTAGCAGGATTGCAGGAATGTCCTACGGCTAGTACAATGTTGCGCGATATACTAACCACGGGTGTTGCAATACGTAGGTCCATATCGAGCCTGGTACATGCCGTGATGTAAGAGTGAGCCATGTTGTTGCCGTCACCGACGTACGCTATCTTCAGGGACCGCAGATTGTCAAAATGTTCCTGGAAAGTATGAATTGGATATTACACGATGTAGTTAGTCTGATGATGAATGTTATAAAAATTAATATTCACACCTACTGTAAGTACAATAAAAGTATAGTCGTATACTATAGCCTACCTAACCCATGTCTCACGCAGTACTGGATGTCTGTTGGTGACAAACATGTTATTTATCCGTATTCCTATGGAGCTACGACGCACACATGCCTACATAACGGTACAGGCTATTAATGGGATGGGCAATCCGGCAAATAAATTTCATGTTGGCCGTTGACTTGGGGTTTTTTTGCCCCGAATTGAGCGATGGCGGAGCAAGGTCGTGTAGTACAATGAAGTTGAAGATTATACGATATGCTATGGAGTCAGCGAAGCAAGTGGAGTTCAATCATGAAGGAAGTAGTGCACGTGACATACCTGTAACGTCATAAAGTCGGCCAGTATCTGCAGAGGGTGGTATGTATCGGACAGTCCATTGATGACCGGCACTGACCCACTGCACAGGTCGGTGAGCACACAATGGTCGTACACTCGCGCCAGGATGATGTCTGTGTATCCCGACAGCACTCTACAACATTGGCATCCTATTGTAAGACAAAGAACACGAACCAATAAATAGCGCCTAAACCGTGTATAGTGGCTATATATATAGAGCGCAAAATTGACTTCCCGTCAAACATATACGAGTAGGAACAAACTTTGCAATTCGTGATCCTCGACAACGTCGAAATAACGTTTTTATTCAGTCTACTCAATTGGGCCGATATATATATATCAGTCAGAAGCGTAGGCCTATACGTGTCCGACTTGTAAGCGGAATATCGTGGGTTCGAAATACGAACGCGCCGATCTGACATGTTGTGGGTGTATTTCCCCTACCAGATTGTCCGTGTACAACTTTACATCAATTTTACAGTAACTATTTCTTGACGATGACACCCTCCATCCCTATAACTTCAGAGCTGTAATTAGACGTCTGTAAGACGTCGCCATTTTTAATGGCTATGCTACAGACCTGGCACTGTCCCGGATCGACTCGTTCACCCCGAGGTGGATGTCGTCTCCACCCAAGAATGTCGCGTGACCTCCTAGCAACGTCATGCCTGTAACGATGTGTACAGTGAAAATATGGATGATTTATGTACAATTTATGCGTGTCGTAACAAGACAATGAAATTGGCATTATCTTCATCTCCGATCTAAAAAATCCACTATAAGCCAAGAGTATTATAGATACCAGGCAGGACTATCAGTAGTGGTAATTTAGCCAATAGCCAATGAGCCAAAATTAATGTCCAAATGACTGGGTTCAAGAATATCTCGTTAAAACGATTACCAAATACATAGGCTATACCGCGAAAAAGCAAGTGTAAATACAGTACTTAAAATCCAAGATGGCGCCCAAGATGACCACCAGAATTTACAAATTCACATTTCGAAATATACTTAGGTACATTTTTGGTATAATGTAGGCTATGCAAAGTGCATGCTTTGTGTTTTAGTACTACAACTATTGTAATGGGCTGTATGTTTGTAAGATATAATAACAGTTACTGTTAGTCTACACCACAATACCAGTTTCAGTTGAGAGCCGCGTTCTTGTGCTACGCTTCTGAAACACCATAGTCATGGCTTTACCCTTGAGAGGTTGGTACAGCTGCTGTTCCTCGCTCATGCGGTATTTGAGGTCTTTGGCCGTCCACAGAAATCTGTAGATCTCTTCTCTTTCGTAGTCTTTGTAGGAGAGGAAGTTACGGCCCAGGAGCGACGCGCTGTGTGCGGACAAATCATACCAGTATCAAACGTATATAGGCCTATTTAAAAGGATGTTTATAGTACGGTATAATCGCGTAGGTTCTGCAATCTACACAATATGGAGTAGCCAACACGGTTGCATAATGGTGGATATCCATAATTGCTGACATCATATTATATACGTTGTGGCGAGGTAAAGTCTGTAAAACGTCAACATTTACGACGTTACAAGGTATATTTTCAATCATACAGAACTACGTCGTCACGACGTCAAATATCACGTAATCGCGACGTCGGTTGTGACGTCGCCAATCCGTTGTGGCTACGGAATGTTGTTAGCCGGGTATATGACCATAAATCGTGTAACGGGTTTTAGTTGGCAACTAGGCTATAGGCTAATGCAGTAGGCCCTATAAACATCCCATAGGAACTATTAAACAGGAAACTAGGCTACATCATGTATGTATAGGACATCCACTTCTGAAAAATTTATTTATGTTGGCCATAACATGCATAATATATAGGCTATACCTAACACAACAAAATCTCCAGCTCAAATTCACAGATTGTCGAAGAACATATGCGGCCTACGATAGGCCTAGGCCTAGCCTACTATGGACCAAGTTTGCGATTATGTCCTAATTGACTAAGGATACGACTAGGACATTGTACCAAGAGGGGTTTTTTTCGGCGCATCGTGGTTCGAACTCGACAAACCTGATCACAAATCAGACGTGTTCTTGCATGAGCTATCTGTTACGGTCTATAGCCTAGACTATATATGCCTAATAATATGTAGGCTATGTTATACAGTATTGCAATGCCATTATGCTATGCTATGTTAGCCAACCTTGAGATATGACGAACGCCGTTGTTGAACCGCACCGAAGCAGTTCCTAACTTCGCCATCACTGAGCCCATCATATTGACGATCTAAAACGCCTTGCCCAAGTATACGCGTTACGGAATATTGCACAAATGTGGAATACTACAATAGGCCTGTTCACTATGTTGAACTGTACTAATGCATGCACTATCCAAGAGTAAGTGCAGTATACAACGACACGTTACATGAATGATTGGCATAGAATTTCAATTTGATAATAATTGCTTACATATAGAATAGAATGAATCATTAGGCCCTACGTTTGTGATTGTGTACGTCCACGTCTAGTGTTTCATACATTCATGCATTTTATGTATTTTATAGACATTATTAATACGTTTTATACTCAGTATTTATAGTCTACGGTCATTAACATTATCGACATGGTCATCAATAAGACTGTAATGTAACAAGATACCATGCAAGTGCATACAAAGTACAAAGCACCGAATTCATGGTAGAACTTAGATGATTATGGCGCAAATAAAGGGTCTTTGATTATGGTGTGTGGTAGTGCAGCCTCTTGTGTGGTGTGTACGGTAACGGTATGTAGGCCACATGATTTTCAGGGGAAGAAATTATCAGGGACAAAAATTTTCAAGGGTACAAAAATTCAAGGGTAAAAATTTTCAGATGTTAAAAAATTTCAGGGTAAAAATTTTCAGAGGTAAAAATTTTCAGAGGTAAAAATTTTCAGAGGTAAAAATTTTCAGAGGTAAAAATTTTCAGAGGTAAACATTTTCAGAGGTAAACATTTTCAGGGTGCAAACATTTTTGGGGATAAACATTTTCGCGGGTAAATATTTTCGCGGTAAAAGTTTGCTATGGGAAAATTTTCAAGGGTAAAAAATTTCAGTGGAAAAATTTTCAAGGGTAAAAATATTCAAGGGTAAAATTTTTCATTTGGGAAATTTGCAGAGGTAAAAATTTCTACGGGTAAAAATTTTCATGGTGAAAAAGTTTATGGGGGAGAAATTTTCAGGGATACAAATTTTCAGGAGTAGGCTAGGATAAAAATTTTCAGGGGGAAAATTTTCAAGCGTAAAAATTTTCAGGGGGAAAATTTTCAAGGGTAAAAATTTTCAGGGGGAAATTTTCAAGGGTAAAAATTTTCAGGGGGAAAATTTTCAAGGTAAAATTGCAGAAACAAATTTTGGAGTGTAAAAATTTTCATGGTAAAAATTTGTAATGGTAAAAAATTGTCAAGGAAAAAAATTTGTCAAGGATAAAAAAAATTTCAGTTATAACAATTTTCATTAAAAAATTTCATGACAAAAATTTTCAAAGTAAAATTTTTCAGGGTTTACAATTTTAAGGGGTACAAATGCCAAATGTTGAGGGTAAAAATTTCCCCCAAAAATTTGTGAGTAAAAATTTTCGTGGTAAAAATTTTTGTAGTAAAAATTGTCAGGGGGAATGTAAAAAATTTCAAGGGTAAAAGTTTTCAGGGTTAATAATTTTTGGGGTAAAAATTTTCAGGAGACAAAAATTTCCAGGGTAAAATTTTTTATGGGTAAACATTGTTCAGGGGTAAAAATTTTGAAGTGAACTTTTCAGGCATTCAACGTTTCCTAGAATCCGAATGCAAAATTGTGACTTTTAGGAGCTGACTCACTAAAACAAACATCCATATATTTTGTGTATCAATATATTTTACATAAAAATGTATGCAAACATTCAGATTACAGTGAAATAAATAGCACAAATGTCATGTGTTGTGTTGGGAACTAATTTAAGCCATTGACATGCGTATTCTGCACAATTGACATCAATATGAATCGAAATTGACATCAATATGAATCGAAAGTGACATCCCTGACAAAAGTTTTCCAAGGTGAATTTGTGTTTCGAGCAAGTAAAGTATGGTAAATTATTGGTAATTCATTATTGGTAGGCATATCCTAGATTTATATACTGTACAATATACTGAAGCCTTCATTATACTGTATGTGCAAGTCGATTTCGTGTTTCAAGCTGGACCAAAATTTGCATCAGTGCACACTAGTGTGAATTGGATTTTACATATGTCAACAGGTTTACATATTGTGTAGGCTATTAGAAATAATTAGAATAGAAGAGGCTGGATAATATTGTAGGTTAAAAATTAAGATATAAAATGCAGTGACAAAATTATTTTGTACAAACTGTGCAGTGGTACAAAGTATTATATTATTATAAGCGTCATTAAGCGATAAAATTATCTTAGGACACACTATGGTAGATTCTCCGTTATTTCAGCACTCTCGTAATTCAACCATGACCAATTTTTAGAGAAGTAAATTTAGATCAAATATGTTGAAAATAAAATTAATTTGAACTATACTGGTCAAAAAAAGAAACGCACCACTTTCAATGTTCAAGTTATTGAAATAACAGATACATTACCATATTCACAAAGAATATATTTTACTTTACTTTTTTAGTATGATAATTCTTTATGAAACTAATATTATGTGAAAACAGCTTGTTTGACATAATGTGACCTGTACTGGATATTACACCCAAGTACTTAATCTAATGCCATAAGAAATTTCACTTGGTAAAATATTGTAATGTCACATCAATACATCAATATAATAATGTCACCAAATGCCATTAAAAAATTCATTCCGTAAGATATATAATGGGATTAATGTCATCTCGGGTTACAATCTTCTAAACTAATTCATAATGTGTGGTTGATATATGGATCACATAACCTACAATTTAACTATTGACCAGATAGGCTAATTCGTGCATTACAATCAATAAATATATGATGAGCAAGTTCATTTTAAGGTGACATATGATAGTGGGTATATTTGCAACTTATGTTACAATAATAATCGCTTGTTTAGACCAAAAAGGAATATAACCAATAAACATACTATTATTTATGATATTACTGCCTTAACGTTCTTAATATATTTGTTATGAAAGTGAAAATTTTTTCGTAATCCTGAATAGATAATCAGTGAATTTTCAAACACTATTCACACCATAAAGCGTTTAATAAGAGAGTCAAGGCATGCAAGTAAAAAGTTGACATTTATATACCACATTTTCCGATCTATCAAATGTCGGTCTTACATCATGGCCATACAAGGAAAGATGTGAGCGGGCATCAAACATACATCGAGCCCTTTACTATATTATGGGATGGAGTGTTAAAATACAACACATTAATACACGGTAATATAAAGTTGTGTGAACGTGTGGTGTGTAAATGCAAATTGCATTGTAATCCTGTTATTATTAACCCTAAAAATAGCAATCTTCTGTAATATCAACTATTTTCATGCATAGTTCCAATCACTTTCCCTAAAAAAACTTTCTATGAGAACAAATGAAAAATTATACGGTAACGCTTATTAAAAACTTATGCCATAAAATATCATTTTCCTACAGAAAAAATAAATACCGGTACATAAAGAATTTCTGGAAATTTTACTAATGTCTGGTACAGTAGGCTCGAGTGAATTTGCATATAACCAAGTATAATTGTATAAAATCGTACTTCTGTACAGTGAATACCGGTATACGGTAAACATTTCTATCTAAAGCATTATTAACTCGTTATTTTATTCATTCCTATTAATAGAAATTTCCTGTTAATGTCACATTTTTCAGCGTTGATATTAACAGAAATACAATGTATCATAATTATGCGATTATACTAAAGGTTGATCATTCTTTCACGGATTCGCCTTCTAAAAATGAGCACAAACATGGAATAAATGGGACTATTTACATTATTTACATGTACAGTATAATATTACACATAATATTACTGACATGTACAGTGTATATAATTGGCTTAGCCTCATCTACCCATTATACACAAAACGTATACAGATAAGTTATTTTACATATTAATTGACATTTTCTAGACACTTTCTTTTAGCGCCGCCTACATTATTATATATTGTATTATATTGTATATCACATAATTAGTTGTTATATCTTCTGATATTATTGGTCGAATACTGGATTACAATAGCTTTGATAAAACATTATATACAATTCCGTTAATATAGCATTACTATTTTATACATTATAGACACTGTACTAAGTGTACTTACAATACATTAGGCTATGTACAATCACAACATAAAACAATATACATAATTCTGGACATAATTCCATCACCACTATTCACATTTTAAGTATACCGGTAGTAATGTATAAATTATTTTAAAAATATGATGTATGTAAATAAGACTAGATGAATAAAAATTAATGTTACAGTTATAAACAATATTTACATCACTATTTTAATTCAAAGTCCATTATAGGCTAGTTATTATTTACAAATTACAATATTATCTGTAAAGCATACTATTTTAAAACAGACATTTTTACACAATTTTAAATTATTAAAATTGCATTTCAAATCCTAGAAATACTTTATAGATTAGAGGACTCGTAATATGCCAATGGATACAAATATGCCTATAAATAGTAAATGAATAGTACATAAGTGTATTCAGAAAATATGCATTTTGTAGTTGTAGATGTAGTTTACAGTATATGTAATATTGTAGATCTGTTTTTATTACAATGTCATAAGCAGGTGTTAAAAAATTCTTTTGAATACAATATAAACATAATGTATTGTACCTTGATCCTAATTATTTCAATTTGCCAGACATTATTGCGCATATATAAATAACTGAATAAACCATAAATAAGAGCCACTTGTTAGTACTATTGGTAAATATAAATTATTATAATAGTCAGTTGCGTAAGTAAAATTAAATAACTATAAATGTAAATAAGAAATATGTAAACAAGTCACTCAAAAGCCAGATATAGCAGGCTACTTAATTATTATGTAAATATGTACATACATTGCCATTATTGACAGTATTTCTAATTGACACTTATTGGTAGTATTTAAGACAACATCATACACAATTTATTAATACTGGAAGATCAGCTAAAAGTTTGGACGCTATAAAATACCAAGAAAATGAAAATATGGCTTATAAGTATAATTATTCGTACATGAAGACAATTTATGACATCACACATTGGTGGGGACTCTGATAACTGGCACAGTCATGTGGGACCATAATAATGTGGGGTACAAACTACACCAATGGCAAATAATTATACTTTTTTCCCTGCATTTAAAGGGACACGTTCATATATTAATCGGCAAAATTGGCCGAATTGTTATAAACCAACCTCATCTCCTGGTTAAATACAACAATTGGAAGTGTATGTAATGACATTTCTATATAATATTACCCAGAAGCTCAAATAACGACGAAGCAAGCATACAGTAAGAAGTTGGC
>WNLI01045782.1:0-11350 GCA_025802215.1 Wirenia argentea
GGGCGTGCAATCAGTGGGATATAAGCTGTAAGGGCGTGCAATCAGTGGGATATAAGCTGTAAGGGCGTGCAATCAGTCGGATATAAGCTGTAAGGGTGTGCCACGGTGGAATCAGTGGGATATAAGCTGTAAGGGCGTTCATCTCCACGGTGGAATCAGTGGGATATAAGCTGTAAGGGCGTGCAATCCGTGCATCTCCATTATTCAGTGTACAGTTCAATAGTGTAAAGTCAGCCTAAAAAATGTTTGTTTCCGGTGGAGATCTCTGGTAAATTTGGCTTTGATTTGAGAATTATTTTATTGGTAATGCAAACGTTTAAATTTTACCGTACGTAGAGCGCTGTTGACACGTTACACATTCATGTGCATGGCACATACACACACAGATTGCAATTTTCTTGCAACTGATTTATGACACCGATCTTGAAATCAGATTGCTCACAAGGTTAAATTTTTCATATGAAAATATTGATATATATATTGTTACTGTATTCAGGAGATAGACTAGTGTACTGTATGTTGGAGGTGACTATAATTTTGCATGGGTGGATCGTCAGGTGTGTGTTGGATTTGTAATCCTAAGGCCATGTGTTCGAACCTAGACCGGTGCAGATTATTGAGAGATTGTTGGGTGAACACAAAAATCGTCATTCGCACGAGATGTTAAACCGAGGCGCGTGTGACTGGTAATACCTTAAATGTGTATTTAAGTAGCGCTAAAACGCCAAACTTTTACTTTTTACGTTGACCTGTATGATATATGATGTATTGTGACTAACTCTGCGATGGGAGGCAGTGTAGAACACCTGGGAGCACTGAGGACATGGATAACTCGTTTCTTTGGAGTGTAAGTTCTCGTGCACTCGAAGTTTCGCCTTTGTCTTGAACGTTTTCTCGCACTGGCTACAGCTGAACGGCTTCACAAGAGAGTGTGTGATTTGGATGTGAAAGGCTAAGCGGCTTGTGTAGATGGTGACATAGTCACATTGCTGTAAGAATCATTTGGATGTGAATGAATAAACAACTTGTGTAGTCACATTGTTTAACAAACAATAACACAAGGGAATGTGTGATTGTGAAAGGCGAACCGGCTTGCGTAGATGAATTGAATAATACAAGGAAGTGTGTGATGTGACAGATTGCTTTTTTTCTCGCGTATGACGTAGTTAGATTTTGATGTTGAGGTAGTGTAGCCAGGTCAGGGTGTCAGGGTCGAGTGTTAGAAGACCAGAATAACCAACACTTGGCGGGGGTGGCCTTGAAAAGGGCCGTTTTCTACACATTTTCAACGGAGAATTCAACAATGTAAATTCACCAAGGAAAATTCAACCATGAAAATTCTATACTCGGCAGAGTATGTTATAATAATAAGTTATGCAACAGTTTTTCGTGACATGGAGTTTTATTTCACGAGTGAGGGTTGTGTTGAACTACTTATTTCACCGGTGCTTTTAAATGCATCGAGAAAAAAAAAATTATAAAGCCTCTGCGTGGAAATCGATAAGTTTATTGTCGCAGTTCCAGCCGATACAGTGAAAAAAGCCACAATAACAATCGCTTGATAAAGTTGCAGACAATAAATTTCAGACAACAGATTTGACTGATTATAGAATTTCAATTAGGCGACCATCTGTTGGGATATAGTCGGTCGTTTATAATGAAGACTTTACAAAATCGTTAGTGCCTTATTGTAAACACCGATTACCTGCGTAATTCCAAAGACCAGAAACTTCCAGAGTTTTGAGCTTTCTCTCCAATTCTGACACTCGATTCCCCAATATCCTGAAAACATCAATATTATAATTTTATACAGTATAGGTCAAATATCTAGGTCATGAACACACAAAATAGAGGCTAATTTCACTTGCCTATTTCAACAACCTATATTTGTTAAAATCAGTACGACACAAACTTGTAGCTAGAAATTGCGTAACGTCATTCGAAACATGCATCATACCTTGGGTTGCTGGGAATGGTGGTTTTTTTATGGAAGTACTATATATAAATAAGAGTAGCTAGCCTCACCCAGCATTGTTGTATTTTTATCTGTGTAAATATTTTGTTTACATGTAAAGTGACTGAAAGTTAGATGTTATCATGGTGGGGAAACCGGAGAACCTGGAGAAAACCACCGACACCGGAGATAGGCAGGATATTTCCATCTTCCATGACTCGAAGACAGCTATTAGAATTCCTACGAAAGCTACACAGAGGTACGATACGTATCACATACTTGTTGGCCTTGCGTTGATGAGATAGGACGAGATTCTTGTCATTGACCGTCTCGAGTAGAGCTGAAGCTAGGGCGTGGAGATCGGCTAGGGCCTGAGGTGAGGGGTGGGTGAGGTTCCCTTCGTCTAGTAGCTGCCGAACTGTGGGTGTATTATTATTGTACAGGTCAAAGGTCAAGCAGATAGTACAGGTCATAGGTCAAACTCACTGAGTGAAGTATCTCGAGTAGAGCGAAGGCTAAGGCATGAAGATCGGCTAGGGCCTGGGGTGATGGGTGGGTGAGGTTGCTTTTGTCTAGCAGCTGACGAACTGTGGATACATACACATTATTTTAGAGGTCAAAGGTCAAGCTAGTTAGGTGAAGTGTCTAGTAAGCCGAGGCTAGAGCATGAACATCGGCTAGGGCCTGAGGTGATGTGTGGGTGAGGTTGCTTTCGTCTAGCAGCTAAATTATGTCATAGGTCAAGGTTGGTATATTTTGCATTTTCCATAACTGCAGATAGAAACAACAGGAAAAAAGATTCCTATCCATTTCTCATGCGCTCACTTTAGCGTCAAAACTAGTTAAGGCAAGTAGGGTTTTACTTGTCCAAGGGAATGCCAGAAACACAGGAAAAATGCCAGACAAAATTTTGCCGAATTCCAGGCCTGAACCTGGGATGACAATTTTATACAGTAATAATGTACAAGTAAATATTGATATTTTACTTTATATTATTTAAAGTAGCTATTATTATAAGAACACAATAATACGACTAACCCTGTTTATGAGTGATGACAGCTCCTCCACTCCGATTCTGACCCAGTTTCAGGACACCCTTCATTTTCTTTTTCTCCAACATGCTCTGCAAAATGGCACATTTCATGTATGGTTAACATTTGCTATTGAATTTAAAACCGTTTCACCCATTGGAAGCATTAATAAGGAAACAAAAACTTTCATATTTCGGGGACACATTATGCGCAAAGAGAAAAGCTTAGAAAATCAGTTATTATGTTTTGAATGGGAGAGAGTAGAGGAATACCGTGCACACGATGGATGGATAACATGACATCAAGACAGTGACGGGACTGACACTCTCAGAACTGGTCAATGCTGTGAGGAACCATGACGATTGGAGGCAACTGATCATGTCAATCACCAGAGGGACTGACACTATCTGAACTGGTCAATGCTGTGAGGAACTGTGACGATTGGAGGCAGCTGATCATGTCAATCACCAGAGGGACTGACACTATCTGAACTGGTCAATGCTGCGAGGAACCGTGACGATTGGAGGCAGCTGATCATGTCAATCACCAGAGGAACTGACACTATCTGAACTGGTCAATGCTGTGAGGAACCGTGACGATTGGAGGCAGCTGATCATGTCAATCACCAGAGGGACTGACACTATCTGAACTGGTCAATGCTGTGAGGAACCGTGGCGATTGGAGGCAGCTGATCATGGCAATCACCAGAAGTCGTACCCGACAAGGTGAACGTTACACAATATATAGCATGACTGTTTATAAATATAATGTAAATTTATTATTATATTAGGGAGTTCTTTTTTTATTTTCATGAGTAGGCGTACTGTATATAATGGACATACTGATGTATCATCATTGTAAAATACCTAGGGTAAAATCTTGGCCTGTACGTCTCTTAAACGTGTACCAATGGTTACAAAATATTTAAAACTAGGCTACAGTATATTTAACAATAGTGATTGTACACTCTATTCCTTGTAATTTACTTTAACAGTATACATGCATATTCCTTATCTCCATGTAATCTATCTTATAATAGATAATAAATATTGACATGAACTAAAAAGCTAGGACCATAATTTGCATTCTGTGATATGCATACTGTTACTATATGAGTGCACAATTCACTCTATAACTGCTAAAAAATAGACAATTTTTGTTGAATATATTAATTTACCATACCATTGCATATAATTATTGTTACATAGAGTGTAGAATTACCTTTATAACTGGTAAAAGTAAATGATTTTTGCTGAATACATGAATTTACCATTAAGGAACTGAAAATGTCTGGAAAATGTAAGTACGATTATGTAGCCTATTTTATTTATGTTTGTTTAGCCCTTGTACTGTCAATCAATCAAAGGTGCCGTCTTCTCGCAGAAGGTTGGCTGCTCTCACGGTTCAAACTCAGTGCTCTGCATTCGGCATACGACAAACCAGTCCACTTCTTCATATTGTCCATCCATGTGAAACGTTGTCGTCCTCTCATACGTTTGCCGTTAACGCGTCCTTCTAATAAGAGTGTACAATAAGATGGAGTAAGCCATATTGGTTAGAATAATTAATCATATTAAATTTCGCTGAAAAAATCAGTGCCTCCGACGGGACCCGAACCCGTGACCTTCAGTTTCCCGGACAGATGCTCTACCAACTGAGCTATGAAGACCCGACCTAACAGTGAAATCAGGGCTTATATCTTTATAACCAATTGTATACCACACACCAAGACGACACCAACGAATGCCTTTGACAAGGAGGTGAATACAATTGGTTATAAAGATATAACCCTGAAATTTATAATATAATTACAAGAATGAACATACATTTCATGGATGCAATAAACCTACATGAAGTGCTACACATAATACTGCCAGTAGTATATGGCGTGGAAGTGACTTGCTCCATATACCCGAATACGCTTGAAATGATGATGATAATGATGACTTTGTGTATTATGATATAGGCTATTATGCCCTATACAGGTAGATTATTTTGTGTCTTACTTAGAACTATACCCGATAAGGGGATAATTATACTTTATAAATAAAATGTTGAAAATCCTGTGTGAGAAAATCTAGTGTCAGTGTAGTTTCAACACATGCGTAAGTACCAATATAGTTGATCATAGTAGTTGCCCCTCCCCAAATATCATATACATTACATTACAACTATATGTTTGGTCAATTGAGGGTGATAGTTTCAATATCAAGTCTCAATTGCTAAGGGCCCGGTCCCATGCGTGCAACTGAAACTGTAAACCCCCCTTTTTGTTCAGTGATGGCGCCTCTGTTCGTTCTCTGATCGCTTCTGATCGCATGGGACCGGGCCCTTAGCAACGTTTCTCGCCGCCTGTCACGTGACCCACACTCGACGACAAGTGGGTCAAATTTCACCAGTTGACAGTGGACCAGCCAAAGGTTACGAGACGTAACCGAAACGTCGTCTAAAAGTGTTAAGTGTCCAGTATTTGAATTATAAACTTTCATAATTTGATGGTAGTTCACCAACCTTTCCATTGGCAAGTGTGTGGCGAGAGAAAGTGAACCATTCACCTCTGACCTGACTGTGACCCCTGACCCCTGACCCCTGACTGTGACCCCTGACCTTTGATGGTAGTTCACTAACCTTTCCATTGGCAGGTGTTTGGAGAGAGACTGTGATCCCTGACCCCTGACCTCTCTGTGACCCCTGACCTTTGATGGTAGTTCACTAACCTTTCCATTGGCAAGTGTTTGGAGAGAGAAAGTGAACCCTTCACCTCTGACCTCTGACTTGACGGTGACCCCTGACCTCTCCATGACCTCTGATCCTGAGGCGCTGTCTGACCCAGACTCATCTCCCGCCTTTTGTGCCGCGTCGGTTGTATCCGGTGCGTCGTCATCCGAACTGGTTTTGCCAGATTCTGAAACATGAATGTTTAAAATAAGTGCCAGTGGGATATGGAGGGGTGGTATATGGACATAAAAATGGCAAAAATATCACAATATGACAAAAATAAGAGGACTTACAAAAAATGTTATTCCTGTGTATCCCGAGAGGATAGTCCTGTTCATAGTTCTACAAAAGAACATTGTAAATTGCCCAACAGAAGTCACACTGCACCACATGGCGTCCAGACATCTGTTGCAGATTATTTACTGGATTTCTCATGTGGCTGGCGCATGACGAAAAGTCAGTGTTGCGAGTTTATTTACCGGCTTTCTCACGGGGCAGGGGCATGACGAAAAGTCAGTCCAATTTTAATTTCGGAGTAAAAATACAGACATGGCACATGCAGGAATTGAACCCATTAGGAAACTTTTAGATTCATCGATAATAGACTATATTAGTACATGTTGACATTTATTTAGTCATACATCACATTTCACAGACAACATGGGCAGGAAAAGCTCAGTTAAAATGTTACATTTTGGTATCCAGGGTCATGGGTTCGAATCTCGGACTGTTTTATCTGAAAATTATTCTGGGTGATGTCTCAGTGTTTTGTGGGTGAGAGCTCATTTCCCTAGCTTCAGTTGACCAAGCCAATAACATTGCATGTTTTTATATATAATTTTTTGGTAGTACAACTACATTTACTACAATTATATTAATCAACCTGAAGATATGTAAAAAGTAAATCCTTCAGAGCCAGAGTGACCCATAGAGCAGGAGCTTAACCATGTTTCTGCAGTGCTAAGTAGATGAACGTAGTCTAAACTACACCCCCTGGATAGGACACTATCGCAGGTTACTTTCCCACTTTCTCACGTGGCTGGTGCGCTGAGCAAAGTCTACCCGATTTTAATTTATGGGTAAAAATTGACGGCACATGTGGGGATCGAACCCACGGCTGCCGCCTAGGATCTATAGATCGGTTTATCGGCATACCAGCACCTTAGACCATTTAGCCACCGAGACACATGTAAATAAAAGTAAATAAAATAAATAAATGTGTGCATTTATATATGGTACCACACCTGCAGAATCTGTCCATGTAGCCATGCAGGAA
This sequence comes from Wirenia argentea, assembly GCA_025802215.1. Taxonomy (NCBI): domain Eukaryota; kingdom Metazoa; phylum Mollusca; class Solenogastres; order Pholidoskepia; family Gymnomeniidae; genus Wirenia; species Wirenia argentea. The sequence goes on from WNLI01045782.1 coordinate 6,980, forward strand.
TCTTGCAAATGCAGGTTTGACACACATAACTATGAGTTAAGGGAGATAACCTGCAATGAAGAATAACAAACTTATTCCACGCAGAGCCTGCAAAACATTGTATGCAAAATATCGTCTGATGACTATACATAAAGTTTTTTGATGTTCTTTTTGACGACTTACGTCCTTTTAGACTTAGAGGACACATGTGTTTTAGACGACATAATGTCCTTTTGGATTTGACAATTGACTAACATAATATGCATCACTTTATGTCCCACAGGTCACCCGTACAGACAACAAGTCAGACAGTCTGGGTTTGACTGTACTGGATGAACCATGTGCCAAGCAATCCGATCCTACTGTACTTGATCTACAAATGCGAGCTATCTCAAAACAATCTGTCGGCAAACAAGTGGTTAGTAATATTTATTTAATAAAAAATATTGGTCACACGAGGTAGGAATCACAGACTTTTACCACTAACTTGGTCACCTACTGTAGTGTCTCTTATAAACTGAGGAATACCGAGGATCAGTGGAAGGGTGGTCGGTCGTTAGTGTCTTCACGACTTTTCCCCCTGCAAGGCAATGTTCTCAGTTGATTTCTCCTTTATATTTGAGATTTTTTAAATCGTTCAAGTCCTCGCCTGGGATTTTTTTAATCATTCAAGTCCTAAGCCTTATGGTTGAGTCATTTGAGGCATGGTGATTGACAAAACTTCACCATTAACCAGTGCTTTTATCAGTACACCATAGGATATGAATTGAGTAGTAACACTACAAGAGTACCCGTGTGAAATTATTGTCCAGCGCGTTGGTGAATATAAACAGCTTGCTCTTCCTCCCTATTAGCTTGTGTATGGGGAATTTCAAACTACAATCACAGTTCCGTTCTCAATGGAATACATTTTACTGTATATAATTATTTGTTTTAATAGGTTGTGAAAAGTGTCGATGGAGCCGAGAAATCTCCCAAACAAATCGACAGATGGATCAACAGCATACAGGAATTACATCGATCTAAGCCACCCGCGAATGTACACTACTCTAAGTTAGTCATACAATGTAATGTAATGTATTGACTAAACTAAGCTGTATACAGTAATCTTATATCTATCAGTATATTCAATTAGTTTTGTAAGAGAGTGGACCAACAGCATACAAGAGTTACATCGGTCTAAGCCATCTGCCAAAGTACATTATTCTATGTGAGTGATAATGACTAAACTACATAATAGCTCTATCAGTATATTATGTCCCAAGAAAACGAATCAACGGCATACAGGAGTTAGATCAGTCTAAGCCACCCGCCAATGTACAGTACACTAATCTAAGTTAGTCGTAATAACTTAATTAAATATATCTCTATCACTATATTAAATTACTTACTCGTAAAATGTCCCAAGAAAATGGACCAGCATACAAGAGTTACATCGGTCTAAGCCACCCGCCAATGTACACTACTCTAAGTTAGTCATACAATGTAATGTAATGACTAAACTAGGCTATGTACAGTAATCTTATCTCTATCAGTATATTCAATTAGTTTTGTAAGAGAGCGGATCAACAGCATACAAGAGTTACATCGGTCTAAGCCACCCGCCAATGTACACTACTCTAAGTTAGTAATAATAACTTAATTAAATATATCTTTATCACTATATTACTATTTACTTACTCGTAAAATGTCCCAAGAAAATGTATCAACATCATACAGGAGTTACATCGGTCTAAGCCACCCGCCAATGTACACTACTCTAAGTTAGTGATAAGTTTGAATATAAGGTGTTCGTAAGCTAAGCCCATATAATTATCTAACTAGTGTTTTATACATCGCAATATAGGTAGCCTATTAGGAGGCAGTATCCCGGTGGTAGAGTGCTCACCTAGAGATCTTGGGGTCCCAGATTCAAGCCTGAGCCACGCCAAATGTTTGTGTCATTTTCCCTGTGTTTCTCTAATTCTCTTCGGCAAGGAATTAACCCCTAATTGCCTCCATTAGTTCAGTGACTAAATTGAGCAGGTGGATAGTTTTTGGAGGAATTTTAAATGAAAAAAAATCTGCCCACATCCGTTGGTTTTTTTCCGGGTACTCTGGTTTCTCCACCAACTAACTTTTGGCCATTTTGAACTGTTCACGGTTCATGTTCACTTTTCATAGCTTGATTGTGCCGTGGCCTTAATGTTGCTGCCTATCTATCGTGCATATATCTCACTTGTTGAGTGATCGTAGTCAGTCTAATGACTAAAATGCCCGACATTATATTTACTTTTTATCCACCCCCATGAAAGTCGTAACTCAAGGCTTTCTTGGTGTGTGCTATACGGCAATGAGAAGGTCGCAGGTTCGGACCCCACTAGATACATTGATTTTTTCAGTGAAATTTAACATGATACATATAGCCTATAATTTGTACTTGTTGTGCAAGTATTATTGCCTGTCTGAATGATTTATGAATTGAATAATTTACAGGAACATGCCCGATGTGGACACACTAATGCAAGAATGGCCGGCAGAATTTGAGGAACTACTTAAACAGGTACATGCAGCTTTGCATTAAAATTGAAAAACTAGACACATTCTAAAGCACTATGCACTGTAGACCTATGACCTTTATCACGTCTATAAATATTGTTGAAATCAGTCCATAAACGACTGAGAAAAGCTCAGGAAGCTATATGATGACACGCGGACGTACTCCACTTTCAGAATCTGTCCATGTTGCCATGCATGAATCTTGAAAATGAGAGTTTGGAAGCACGGGGAAAATCCCTGTTTAATGGTCACAGCCTAGGCGCAAAGTCGCAGTCGATATGCTCGTCGATTGACTGATACTGGCTTTCTGACCACTACACCATGAACCCTCAAGGCTCCTTGACTGCCGGCACCCTCAAATACCATATGTTTATGACAATTATTATTGGCAAATCATGAACTTAAACTACTTTACTTTTCTTTATTTGGGTGTAATATAATAATAATAGAGTATTTTATACTTGAATGGAGTATAACCATAGACTAGTGTGGCGTGTCTAAGTGCAGCTCATTTCATCCTAATGGGCTGCTCGTTGCTAACACTGCAACCTACAAACAACACATACACAATCATGTAAAATGACTGAAAGGTGGTGTCATGCATTGTCCAGAAACCAAACTACCTGAGAAAACCACCGACTGTGATCAGAATATTTTTCATCCCATGTCTGTTTTATACTTCACAAAATTTTGTTAGGTACGATCCTAAATTTAAAATGTAGAAAATTATTCACAACTATCATGACTATGTTAGCACGTGAAAAGTAAAAAATGTATCATATTGGTTCGTGATAATATAAAAAATTATGTTCACAGAATAAAATACAAAAATGCTGGTCATCAGCTAGCTACTCTGATAGGGGTTTCGGTGGTCAACTAGCTGGTCAACTACCATGTTAGGACGTGGTATGGTTTGATGTAATGTGTTGTATTACACAGAATTAAATTGCGAAATATAGAAGACGAAAATTTTTCCATCTTTACAGTTTGCTAACGTGAAAATGAAAAGACATCTGTCGCAAGCAGTCACTTTCCCGAGACTTTTTCTATCATAATTAAATTACATATTGCTTCATATAATATGCCGCATAATACATTACTTTTTCATGGGTGAATGGCTTTAGATAGAGCTAGCGGAAAATTACCAATATTGACTACTGTATAATGTGTCCTTGCATACTACGCTAATAAAAAAAATATGTGTTTTTGTAAATGGCACGCTGCCGCACCCTAGCAGTACCCTCCCTATTAGCACATAGCACAGTAATTACATCTACATGCGTTTGACAGCACATGCAGTATTATGAAAACACTCGTGTCACTATTCAAGTTCAAACTATTCAAACTTGTTACGTTGATACACAAAAAAGATTTAGGTTTCGGTTTTTAGAACTGTTCAATATTCTGTTTGATTAGTCGCTCATGCATAATTACAGTACAAGACATCATTAGTATTTTCCCATATAATATATAATGCCTACTTCTAGTTTCTGTATTCTGAATTTATTGGTATATTTTGGAAGTGTGAACAGTTGGATGTATAGAGATCATTAGTTTTACTTTTCCAAAATATCGTCAAATGAGTTTCTCTTGGTGTGTGAATGGGGGAGGATGGTTGCTATGTGTTCCGACGGCTCGCTCATTGTTATTTAAATCATGTTAAAATATGTTTGTGTACAGATTGAACTGCCATCAGCTGACCAAGATTGTGACCTGTCTCAGTATGTTGACATTATCACAGGTAGGTTGGTTTAGTTATGCTCCTTTATGGTTGCTGCATATGAGTCAGCGCGCGGTACACCGGTGTACGCCGCCATATCACCCATTAGTGTCTAATTAATTAATTAATTTGAA
>WNLI01045893.1:0-11349 GCA_025802215.1 Wirenia argentea
TGGCGGTTAACCGGTTTAAACCGGTTAATGGGCCGCGGTTAACCGGTTGGAAAATATCTTAAACCGCCTCAACACTATTCTTGACGCTCTCTAAAACAACCGACCAGCCGACGGGCCGCTACAGACCCGACTACTCGAGATGAATCTTATGTCTGCTCCACCGGTCAGTATCTATAGGTTACTTTGGGTAAATCGAGGGTTCACTTGGGTCATGTTAGGTTTCTATGACCCTCTTGATGCCCTCAAAAACAACCGGCCAGCCGAAGGGCCGCTCCAGACCCGACTACTCGAGATGAATCTTATGTCTGCTCCACCGGTCAGTATCTATAGGTTACACCGAGTAAATCTGGGTTATCTTAGGTCATTTTAGGTATATAGTTGTTGCTTATCACCCTCAAAAACTACCGGCCAGCCGAGGGGCCGCTCCAGCCCCGACTCCTTGAGATGAATCTTATGTCTGCTCCACCGGTCAGTATCTGTAGGTTACTATGGATACATGTGGGTCATTTTGGGTTTTCATTGAAGAGTAGGGCCATTAGAATTCCATTTTACTGAAAAAGGAAACTAACCAAAATGGTATTTAGAAAACAGCAAATGAATTCAAAATTTGATGTTTATGATGACGTTATCCGTTCAGCACCTGTGCATGTAACACGCTACTCGTATTTTGTCTGTGTCTCCAAAAACACTTAAAACTGTGCTGACCTATAATTGGCACGATGATGGCTTGACAGCTTTTACACTATGATAGATCTAGATGTAGAAGAATATTATGAGTGGCAATTTTCACTAGTCCTGTACTAAATATTTTTAGATTTTGCATATCAGTTTAGCGGATTTTTTGCTATGCATAAAAATAATGCATAGCAAACAATCAATTTTGAATCTCAAACTGCACTGCTACACTGCTTATTTCGCACCCTGATTATGTTACATTTATGTATAATGTTGTGGTTACAGGTAGCAGATGCAATCCTAGGCAACCAGATGTTCACCCACTATGACAAGGCACACATTGCCCAGCTTTGTGAGAAGGCAGGACTCCTACAGAGGGTGAGAATATTATGTATTACATATTAGTGCTAATAATATGGTAATGTACAGTATAGATTTTAAAAAACCAAAATACTACCTACAGCAGGTAAACAAAGTTAATTTTCTAGCCAGCCATGTCATCTGCATCTGCTGGAAAATTAGAAACCAGATTAAAGGAACATCAATCAGAGATGGAACTTAAAACTACAGACAATGTACAACGAGGCACACCACATTGATTCGATTGTAGCAAGAGGTAACTAAACCCGCTTATAACTGAACTGACGTATGTAAAAAAATCACGTAATAAATTGAGACTAGGCCGTGATATTGGACATGGACAGTAAAGTATGTCACAGCTTACACCTCAGACTCGCGAGTACACCGACTTCGGAGTGAAAGTATTTAACGCATCATGAGTTTTCGCAATTTAGAAGGGAGATAATCCATTTTTACTAAATGTTCGTCTTTTAAATTCCACACTAAAACCATAGGAAAAATTAACCATTTTATCAGGAAATAGTTAATCTATAAGCTAAATTTTTCTAAGGGGTAGGTGGTTGTGGGGGTAGGGAAATGGCTATGGATAAACGGAGATTTGAATATACTAATAATGCAACTCTTTCTGTTTACGCACTTTCATGCGCCAGATACAAGGGCTCCCCGACCTCTATGATATTATTGACTACTGTTGTTATTTATAATTGTTGTATAAATGGATGATGATGTATGTTTCCAGGCCCTAGAACACTACACTGACCTGTACGACATCAAGCGAGCCGTGGTCCATACTCATCTACTTAACCCTGAGGTATGCCATACACAATTATACATAGGTGTACTGTATTTGATAAAGTAGTTAAACTGGCAAGCAGCCACCTACTTGGGATCAAATTAAGAGTGGTTACTCAAAATAGGTTACAATAATAACGGGCCTAATATTTATTTTCTATTGAGCCTTATTTGGTACTTCTATCAATATTTTTCCCACAATTATGTGGGGGAATGAAAACTTCTTTGACCATATGAGCATGATCTGGACCGACATGACTTTCCCTGTCGCATAAAATAGTCCACCACCACCACCGGCTGGTTATACTTTTCTCAGTTTATGACTACAAAGTTACAATGATTGATTTGAACCCTTTCCTATCCCAACAATGCTAGCCATACATATAAGTTTATTTGCATAGTGCATTTGAACCCCGTCCACCCCAACAGTGGCTGGTGACATACTTTGGCTCCCTCTCAGTCGAGGATTCCCTGGAATGCCTCAAGGCCATGCTACAGGCCAACATTCGACAGTTCCTCTGTTTCCAATCTTCATTCTAGTAGTATATTATGTTTCATCTATCCACTGTAATATTTGAACCCTGTCCACCCACAACAGTGGCTGGTGACGTACTTTGGCTCCCTCTCGGTCGAGGATTCCCTGGAATGCCTCAAGGCCATGCTACAGGTCAATATTCGACAGAACCTCTGTTTCTAATCTCAATTCTAATCATATACAGTATAATGTTTCATATATCCACTGTAATATTTGAACCCCGTCCACCCCCATCAGTGGCTGGTGACGTACTTTGGCTCCCTGTCAGTCGAGGATTCCCTGGAATGCCTCAAGGCCATGCTACAAGCTAACATTCGACAGAACCTCCAAGTTTGTGTCCAGATCGCGACCAAGTACCATGAACAACTCACTACCGTGTCACTCACAGAGATATTTGAGTCCTTCAAATCCTACGAGGGTTAGTGCTATAGTAAACTACGTAATATTATCGTAAGAATTTTTCAGATGCGATTTTCAAAAATCGCAGAAAAGGCAATTATTAGTGTCATTAAAATAGTGGCGTATGCTACTGTAGAGTATTCCTACTGGTATTTCTTGATAAAAGTTTGGTTTACATGTGAATGCATTAAAAACTAAGTATATAGGAACAATTTCCTCTATGGATATGGAAAATGATTGCAAACCAAATTACACACAACAGTTTAAATTTAGTCCAGAAGCGTGTTTAACGCACGACATCACATATTCGTGTGTACGTGTGCATTGCTGGAGATCAAAATTTTCAAACATACGATTTAAAACAGCATTCTTGAAATCAGGTTGCTCACAATGTTATTTTTTTAAACTTTTCTTATGAAAATATTAGAAGCTATACGGCAAAAGTAGTACTGCCATATCTCTATCTAGCCCAGTATGGACATTGTGCCCAAAACATTTACCCTGTAAACAGGCGTCGAAACATACTTGCCACATAGTTTGAAAAGATGTGTGCCGTAAAAATCAGCGAAGCCTCGACAGGCCGGGAAACCGTAAAAAAGTAAATCCACCGAAAGAATTTCTACCAGGTAATCCTCTGCGATGTGTGTGGATTTCTTGATTGAGCGAGCCTTCACCCTAGTAAATTTGGCTTTGGATAAAAAACACAAAATAAATTTTCTTGTAAATACAGTGTCATAAATTTATGAAATGTCCACCCCACCCAGGTCTGTTCTACTTCCTCGGGTCGATCGTAAACTTCAGCCAGGACACGGAGGTGCACTTCAAGTACATCCAGTCGGCGTGTAAGACGGGCCAGATCAAGGAAGTGGAGAGGATCTGCCGAGAGAGCAACTGTTATGATCCAGAGAGGGTCAAGAACTTCCTCAAGGTACGGACATGTGTATCATTCACCTAGAATAGCTTGAGAAAGATACTACTGTAGATTATAAGCCAGTATGTTGTATCACAAAATTTTGTCAAATTTCCTGTATTTAGTCAAAGCCTCATAATTATGCATATTGTGTAAAAAAATTGGTATTCAAAACCCGCATGCCTAAAATTACGCTTTACAATTTCCTCCATGCGTATTTTTACGGTTCCGACCTGATGATTCGTTTTATGAAGGCGTCACCAGGGAAATGGGAGGAGGCATCAAAATGTCGACATCATGGGGGAACGAGGTGAAGTGTCGCTAGTTTCGGTTCATGATATTGTCATTTTGTGAAATGCAACACCATGTAATGCCGGAGATACAGGATTTTGTGTTATAAATAGGCTGTAATTTGGTGTGAAAAAATTACCTGATGCTGTGTTTATGTCTGTCTAACATGTGTGTTAAAAGATGATTTACAAATTATTTCTTTAGCATAACTCGTTCATGTTGTCTTTTGCACATAGGTTAATTATGCAATACGGTAACTCATAATTCTTTGCCTACATATTGAGACGGCTTGGGAATTTTCAGTATTACAGGAAAATAGCTATATAACCGAATGTATGTTTTCACGTGACCTATATACTGCGCGTACTGTGTATTTACTAGGAAGCCAAACTGACGGACCATCTGCTACAGATCATCGTGTGCGACAGATTCGACTTTGTAGTTTGTACTGTACATGACGTACTCCTGTGATGTAACATACCTACTGTATATATCCCTTGATATATCTGAATACTGTGTTACACGTAGCCTACTGTTCCCCCACCAGGAAGCCAAACTGACGGACCAACTGCCACTGATCATCGTGTGCGACAGATTCGACTTTGTCCATGACCTCGTCCTCTACCTATACCGCAACAGCCTACAGAAATACATTGAGATCTACGTGCAAAGGGTGAGTTGGTATGGTTATTCCAGTCTTCTAAAAATTATCATTTTACACAGATAAAACTGTAAAATCTGATCAGTTAGAAATTCTGACCGTAGAGGTTTCGGTGATTTAATGCTCATACATCTCTCAGAGCTCCCAGAAAAAAAGTTTATGTGACTGAATATTTATCATCGGCTGTTAAACATAAAGTAGAAGACAGCATTGATATTATATGATTATATTATATTGATCTACTCAATGACCCTGGGAAAAATTCTCTATCCACACATGACATACTTACAGTAGATCTGATTCAGTTGACTTAATTACTGTCTTGATCCAGTTGACCTAGTTACTGTTCTGATCCAGGCGAACCCGTGGAGACTGCCGGTTGTGGTGGGTGGACTCTTTGATGTGGATTGCTCCGAAGATGTAATCAAACAACTCATTGTGGCAACAATTCTCTATTCCACACTCCCGCGTAACTTTTGTTACATTTGTCCTAATTTTTACGATCTTATACTGATCCAGGTGAACCCGGCGAGACTGCCAGTGGTGGTGGGTGGACTACTTGATGAGAACTGCTCCGAGGACGTGGTCAAACAACTGATCATGCTGACAATCATTCTCCACTCTTCTCTCCGCACTGGACATACTTACATGGCCTACATCTGATCCAGTTGACCTAATTACCATTCTGATCCAGGTGAACCCGGCGAGACTGCCAGTGGTGGTGGGCGGACTCCTTGACGTTGACTGCTCCGAGGACGTGATCAAACAACTGATCATGGTGGTCAAGGGTCAGTTTTCTACGGATGAACTCGTCGAGGAGGTGGAGAAGCGAAACAGGTACGCTATTTCTAAATATTAATATCAGATTCTTATACACATTACACATAGCACTTAATACTATGTATACGAACAAACCCAATTTTCTAGCTAACAGTTTCGTCTGTTCAGTCAGCACACAAATTGGGGAATCTGTGTCAGCTGGTAGGTCCACTTGTCTTTGATGACATTGGTATCTCTGCACCGCCATCTATGTATTGATTCTTCTGTCTATCATGATCAGTTACCTACTCTGCCCAGAATCATGGCCTTTACCCAATTTATCACATGATTTTTCATGAGTGCTTTCAGTTATAGCAGATTTAGCAATGAAAACGATACATGACTGACACAAACACCAATCAATCATGCAGTGTCAAAATTCAATCTGTCAAAATTGATCAGCGTATACAGTAAAAATCCATACAGCCACATTTTTTCAGCTTATCAAGTTACTTTTGATAAATATATATGAGTTATTCATTTTCAATGTATTTTATTAACAATTACTTTGGTATTTTAGGGAAATCATAAAAATGTTGGATGGGTTGATGCGTGATATATGATGGATTACAGAATTTGAATATGCAGTTTTCTTGTAATTTTAATTGTAATTTAAGATTTTAAAATTTGCTATCTACTAATTGTGCCTCAACCTTCTATGTGCAACCACATTTGTTGTAGACTGAAGCTGCTGCTGCCGTGGTTGGAGATGCGCGTCCACGAGGGAGTGAATGAACCCGCCACCCACAATGCCCTCGCCAAGATCTACATAGACAGCAACAACAATGCTGAGAGATACCTGCGGTAAGGATGTACATACAGTAGTAGCACTGGCAGATGCATAGATACCTACATATCTAGACACTCGCAGTCACAGCAACAATGCCGAGAGATTCTATACAACGTATCGAGAATTTGAATATGTTCAATCAAGATCGACATAGACAGCATCAACAATGCTGAGAGATACATGCGGTTTTTATGACCTCACGATCCGCCAAATATCGGTCTTTCATCGTGGCCGTGCGAGGGACGACGTGCACAAATAAGTATCGAACATACAGCAAGTCTATATAATTTGTATATTTATAATATTGATGTGAACATGTGTAGAGTTTGATTGTTCATTAGATTTTGATTGAAAGCAAAGTTGATAGTGACAGGATCACTCGCAGTTTTCTCTTCGTTTTGTTGAAGTGCTACTTTCTTTTTTCGTAATGTCGCTAACTAGAAAACATGATACTTTTCTAGGCGCCATTTTGAAATGTGGTTTGATCCCTACAACAATTTTTATCATTGTAAATAAATGCCATAGGATTCTTCTAATTTGAGTATTCAGAAGGTGCAGTATTGCTGATAAAGACAAATAAAGAAATGGGGGTAGCCGTATAAAGACAAAAATGGTTTGTCGATACAATTTAGTTTTTTCAATGTTTGTATAGATGAATTTTCGTGAACATTTCAGAGAGAACGCGTTCTACGACAGCCGCGTCGTGGGCAAATACTGTGAGAAACGAGACCCCCACTTGGCGTGTGTGGCGTACGAACGGGGTCAGTGTGATGAAGAACTCATTGCCGTTAGTTGCTTTATATCATATGTTGTTCATGAGATTAAAAAGCACCCACAATATACTGATGATTCCAATACTCGACAGGTGTTATGTTTTATCAGGCATTCGTGATTCTTACAATGTTGAAAAGAGGATGGATAGATCTTACAATTCCATCTAATTTTGAGGTTATTATTATGTAACTGTTATGACTGTAAAATGCACAAACACTGTGAGAAACGAGACCCCCACTTGGCATGTGGGGCGTATGAACGGGGCCAGTGTGATGAAGAACTCATTGCTGTTAGTTGATTTAGTAGTTACTATATAAGATGAACGAGATATCCACTGACGACTTATCAGCGATTTTTGCTACTGGCCTGAGCCTATGTGATCCACTTACTGTTGGTGGTTATGGTTAGGGGTGAGGCATTATTACCGATATGCCGAATCGACTAATGCTGTGAGAAACGAGACCCCCACTTGGCATGTGTGGCGTATGAAAGGAGCCAATGTGAAAAACTCACTGCTGCTAGTCATTTAGCCTATTTGGGGTGGGCCATGGCCCATAAGTTTGTTAGCAGGGAATCATACTATCATATAACACACAAAAACAATGACAATACAATTATGATGTCATAATGTATGCACACAAATTACTAGTACGTGCATCATAAATATTGCATTTCTATGACCAATCCATTTTATTGATCACAATTTCCCACATTCTTGAAATATTCTTAAAATAATGTGTAGCAATTATGACATTATTTGATAGGACAATTCCTCATGAACATTTTGATATATAATGCTGATATGGTCGCCGCGACCTGGACCTTTGGGCCCTGACCTTACTACATGACCTTGACTCATGAGCGTGTAACAAAATCTCTTTCAGCAAACCAAGGCTCGATACCTGGTACATCACCTTGACATTTGGATCCTGACTGTAGACCCCTTTTCTTTGACTCCTGGCCTTAGTACAGCATGACCTTGACACATGACCTTGACATTACAGGTGTGTAACGAGAACTCCCTGTTCAAGACCGAAGCAGATACCACCTGCATCACCGCGACTTGGACCTTTGGACACTGACCTGTGTACAACATGACCTTGACATTTACAAGTATACAATATAACATGAACTTCCTGTTCGAGGCCCTGATACCTGGTGAATAGCCGTGACATTTAGACTCTTAACTTACTGCATCCTGCGACCTTGACGTATGCCCTTGACATTTATGAGGGCTCACGGTGTAGTGGTTAGAGCGTGCGCCTTTTACTCGAGAGGCCGGGGTTCGAGGCCGTTACTTGCAGGAATTTTTCCCGTGCTTTCCACCGCATTTGAGACACTTGTCCATGGCAACGTAGACAGACGTAAAAGTGCGGTATACCAAATGCACATATTTATTTATTTTTATTTACAGGTGTGTAACGAGAACTCCCTGTTCAAGACTGAGGCGCGATACCTGGTGCGTCGACGCGACCCTGACCTTTGGGCCAACGTACTCAGTGATGAGAACGAGTTCAAGAGGCCTCTCATAGATCAGGTAATGAAAAGCAGTAGATTCAGATTAGCATAACATATCTATATACCTACAATTTTACTTATTACTTATACTAAGTAGTGTCTAATCCATCCCAAGAGGTGATCTTAATGACTAGCTTCGTCGGGATAGCTCAGTCGGTTAAACATTAGGTTTTCTATTAATTTGGGATCCAGGGTCGTGGGTTCGAATCTCGGACTGGGTGATCCAGGCGTTTATCGGGGATTTCCGGTGTTCCCTGGGTACGAACACCATATCCGTAGCCTCAGTTTACCAATCCTGTATGTAAAATTGGTACTGATCGTACTTAAACACGGGTTATGTATTGGTCTGGAAGTAAAGCCATGCTTATAATTAACTCCTTCCGGATTCAACTAAATCACTACCTTCTACAGTTTATCTGTACAAGCGTAGCCCTTCAAAACGATACATAATGATATAAGTTACTGTTTGTAAAAGATTTTCTATTGTTTGACATATACACAGTAACTATATGCAGTACGACACATTGTAGCCCTTAACAGTTCATCTGATAAATATATAGGCCCTACTGTATATTATTTTATATAACATTTCATGTAATATTTTGTATAACATGACAGGTGGTGCAGACAGCCCTATCCGAGACCCAGGACCCCGAGGATATATCCGTGACGGTGAAGGCCTTCATGACGGCAGACCTTCCTAACGAGCTCATTGAACTGCTCGAGAAGATCGTTCTGGAGAGCTCGGTCTTCAGCGAACACCGGTAAGGCTCTAGGCTCAGCCGGTAAATTAAAACAGTGAAACAAACACTAGTAAGGCTCTACCTATAATTTAGACCTTCCTAACGAGCTCATAGAAATGTTCGAGAAGATCGTTCTGGAGAGCTCAGTCTTCAGTGAACACCGGTAAGGCTCTTGGCTCAGGCGGTAAATTAAAAAAAGTGAAATGTAACATTTTGATACAGCCAGACGGTATATCCGTGACGGCAGACCTTCCCAACGAGCTCATTGAGCTGCTCGAGAAGATCGTTCTGGAGAGCTCAGTCTTCAGTGAACACCGGTAAGGCTCTAGGCTCAAGTGGTAAATTAAAACAAAATGAAACGTGGAAATTATTTTATAAATTATTTTGCAGAAAATGTCTAGGTCAGTATGCATAGGGTCAGCAAATGGCCCACGTAGCGAACTTTGGTTCGACCTATTCATACAATACAATACAACATACTTAAGTTACTTAACCATGAGTCATTTCAGATTACGAAAAGTCGGGCACACTGCCCTTGAATGTTGGATTTGATCCATGGGCACCTCAGTTTTCATCCCTCCTATTGTATTAAAGCCAGAACTTATTCTGGCTTCATATAGATCATGTTATTGCAAGATGTATGGATGTAGCGGAGACCACGCAGGATGACTGAGCCATGTCCCATGGATACTTCATACTTTCTCACGGCATTGACATACACAGCAAACTCTACTCAATTGTCATTTATCAGGAAAAGTTTCAGAAAGTGAACGGTTACCACATGGGCTCTTATAAAATCATTAATTATGTATTCAATTCACCACCAGAAACCTGCAGAACCTGTTGATCCTGACTGCCATCAAGGCTGACCGTACCAGGGTCATGGAGTACATTAACCGCCTCGACAACTACGATGCTCCCGACATCGCCAACATTGCCATTTCCAACGAGCTGTACGAGGAAGCTTTCGCAATCTTCCGCAAGTTTGAGGTCAACACTTCGGCCATTAAGGTGAGATAAAGTAAAAAGTACATCCTTTGTAGCCTCCGAAGTGACTAATGGATTTCAGTGATTATCTTGGTTCATAGTGGTATAGAGGACTCTGGTTCATGTCTGTGCGAGGCACCTTCATGTTGTAGAGTAAGGCTAGGACATCCTCTAATATAACTTCAATGCAATGTACAGCTGAAACCCCAGTACACTTGTCGGGACAGAACCAAAGTCTGTCGCAGGTTACTTTCCGACTTTCTCGCGCATGTACACCAAGCAAATGCTACCCAATTTTAATTTCTCCATAAAAATTGACAACACATGCGGAATTGAACCCACCACCTAAGATCGTTATTGCTTTCTCAACGTATTAGCTCTTTCGACAATTCGACTACCCTAAGATGAGATAATTTTTACGAAATTGAGATGATAAAAAAACAATTCAGTTTTGTCCAGGTTGATAATAAAGTTCATTATCCATTGGCCCTTCAAGAGAAAACCTGAATTAAACTGAACAAATTTGACGATCAATTGGGTGTCGTATGCGTAAAACCTAGTGTATCATAGTCAGTTAAATGCATAGGCATTATTAAACAATATAGCAGGTTTTTATCGCCCAGAGCATTTGTTTTTAAACAGGTTTTTAACAGGCGATATCTAATTTATGAGGTGCCTAACAAATTTGGTAATTATTATTATTATTACAATCATAATTATTAACCCTATTTTCACCAGGTCCTGATCGAGCATGTGAACAATCTCGACCGTGCGTACGAGTTCGCCGAACGATGTAACGACCCGGCCGTGTGGAGTCAGCTCGGTCTCGCACAACTTTCTGGTGGGCTCGTGAAGGAGGCCATCGATTCGTTCATCAAAGCGGATGACCCCACGCAGTATATGGAGGTCGTGAATGTTGCTTCATCTAGTGGTGAGTTATTAGTATCCAACATATTGTGGTAGTCTAGTCGGCTCGTGAAAGAGGCCATCAATTTATTCATCAAGTCCGATGTGAAGGAGGCCATTTATTAGCTTACCTGAGCGAATGCTCCGGTAAGCTATTCCAATCCGATGTTGTCCGTCGTCCGTCCGTCC
>WNLI01046004.1:0-11348 GCA_025802215.1 Wirenia argentea
CAAAAGTGATTTCATCTCAAGACTGGACCAATGTGATAATTATGTTAGAAGTGCTTCAACTCTTCAAATGCAACCCGGTTTTTGCAAGTGCAATCTGGTTTATGTTAATATTTATAGCCACGTCTCATATGAAACATTTAAAGCGTTACAGTGTCTCAGCTGTGATTCGACCGAACCACATCGAGGGCAGTTTTCCTACACTACTAGCGTACAACACATCTTTCTGCCATCTACCTCGCGATATGGTCGTGCGTTCATTCCATATTGTGTGTCGTGTTGTAGACATGCTGGACTTCCATAACATTTGGAGGGGCATGCCTCAGTATTTCGGTGAATTTGATGGTACAATTATAGGTACCATAATATGTATTATATATTCCCATAAGTATAGGCTACCATATATGTTTTTTTTTCTTCTTTTTTTTTCTTTTTTTTTCTCAATATTATAAAAGTTTGAACATTACATATATAGCGATTCACTCAATCTGTAGGTGGAATTTAATTGATATCATATATTTCTACTGTGTAGAAGGTTTGGAAGGTCATACAATTTTTGGCTAGGTCTATTGTGTTGGGGGATTGGCGAATTTTCACTATGTTTATGTCTTTCTTATAAAGTGCTTCTCTATATAGTCTTTATAATAAAGACCTTTTCCTCCAACACAATAGCCTAGTTATATTCGTTACTATTTTATTGTATCTGCTTTAATAATTATTGTTGAACGATGTATCATTAAACAGTAAAATTCGCATTCAGAGAATTTTATTCACTGCATGACGCGCGCAGGAGTGCTAGTGAATAAGGTTGGAACGGACATCAGGTAGAAACGGACACGTTAATATAACCCTTATAATAACTTCCAGAGTGTACTAAATCGAGCTATACGTGTCAATTAGACGTTTGTAGCTACATTCGCCATTTATTCATATGACACAAGGACATTTTATGTATACATAATGTAATTCGCCTATACATCACACTACATTATGGCTAAGCAATGGAATCCATCAGTTATGGTGTACTAATGATAAGTGTTATGTGGTGTCGGATGGATGTATTTTGTAAATTTTGTGGAAAAGCGGTTGAGGAAAAGTTTCATCTGGCGGAATGTACATGGGTAGGAGGGCTAGAGGTGAGCTCGCATAACATAGACAACCTTCTTAGAATTCTTCATATTTGTAATGTTTAATTGTATCTGTATGTGCATTTATGTACAATGTGTATTGTGTAATATTTGTTTGTATTCAATTATTTGAATAAAATGCTATATAATAAAAAAAAAGAAACGCACCACCTATAACAAATATATAATTGAAAGTGGCGAGTTTCTTTTTTGACCAGTATATGACATGACTCAGCTTAAAGTAAAAAAAGTAAAGTTCCAAACTTATATACCGCTCGGTGCCATGCTATAGACCTCGGTGCATAGTAGCACAAACTTCCTCCCTAACTTATACCGTACATACACCTTTGATGGTGAATATAATTATGATCACTACCAATGTTGCAGGATTGGTAAACTGAGGCAACGGACATTGCGGAACCGGAAACCTGCTCGATCACACAGTTCGAGATTCAAAACCACGACCCTGAATCGAGGTCCTAACGTCCTAACGTTTAACCAACTGAGCTAACCACCTCCACATTATATAGCCACATCTATGCAAGGTATCTGTATTATGTATATATTTACGTATATATTTATTTACATTTATGGTAGCTAATAGCTCCCCCGGGGCCCGGAATGAAACAAATCGCAAAGAGCTACGCACACGTTAATCATCTATTCAAGTGAAATCACTCATACTTAATCATGTCATTAGTCAAATCAATAGAATCTAATCATAAAGCTAGGGTTCTGTGGATAGTATGCATTGGGTGACAGTAATGGTTCCATAGAATAGGTTCTGTAGACTGGAATAGTGGTCTGGACATCTGGTATAATGTATATCAAATTATCTATTCAATCACAGTAGCCTATCTACATACTCATCATTAGATAGTATAGTAGCATAAACCCGCTAGTGGATTATAGCAAAGCAATAGATCTAGTCACTGCGGGTAGTGTAAACTGGGCATATGTGTTGCCAGCCTGCCACAGATGATGTATCTGTAGTTTCGAGTACCCTTGCTAGAGGGTGGAGTAAACAGGGTATATGTAGATCTACTTACTGCGGGTAGTGTGGACTGGGCGTATGTGTTGCCACGGACAACACGTCTCTTGTACATGACTTTCCAGAAGCCTATAACTCCCTATAGCATAGGATAAACTGGGTATAGATCTGCTCAATACATGGTAGGGTAAACCGGGTATAGATCTACTCACTGCAGGTAGTGTGGATTGAGCATATGTGTTGCCACGGACAACGCGTCTGTCGTACAGGATGTTTCCAATAGTCTATCACCTCATTAAATGGTAGGGCAAACCGGGTATAGATTTACTCACTACATGGTAGGGTAAACTGGGTATAAATCTACTCGCTGCGGGGAGTGTGGACTGTGCATATGTGTTGCCACGAACAACGTGTCTGTCGTACATGATATTTCCAGTAGCCTATCACCTCATAAGAGGGTAGGGTAAACCGGGTATAGATTTACTCACTACAATGTAGGGTATACCGGGTATAGATCTACTCAATGCGGGGAGTGTGGACTGGGCATATATGCTGCCAGCCTGCCACGGATGATGTATATGTCGGTAGTTGATGTTTCCAGTATCACATCACTTCACTACAGGGTTGGGTAAACCGGGTATAGATCTACTCACTGCGGGGAGTGTGGTCTGGGCATATGTCTTCGAGGCTGTCACGGACAACACGTCTCTCGTACATGATGTTTCCAGTAGGCTATTAAATCACTAGAGGGTAGTGTAAACCGGGTATAGATCTACTCACTATGGGTAGTGTGAACTGGGCATATGTGCTGCCAGTCTGCCACGGACAACACGTCTCTAGTACATGATGTTTCCAGTAGTCTATCACCTCACTAGAGGGTAGTGTAAACCGGGTATAGATCTACTCACTATGGGTAGTGTGGACTGGGCATATGTGTTGCCACGGGCAACGCATTCGTTATACATGTTTCCATAGCCTATCACCTCATAAGACCGTAGGGTAAACTGGGTATAGATCTGCTCAATACATAGTAGGGTAAACTGGGTATAGATCTGCTCACTGCAGGTAGTGTGGATTGTGCATATGTGTTGCCACGGACAACGCGTCTGTCATACAGGATGTTTCCAATAGTCTATCACCTCATTAAAGGGTAGGGTAAACCCGGTATAGATCAACTCACTACCATAGATATAATATTAAAACTCACTACAGGGTAGTGTAAACAGGGAATAACAATAAATCTACTCACTGCAGGTAGTGTGGACTGGGCATATGTGTTGCCACGGACAACACGTCTGTCGTACATGATGTTTCCATAAAAGGGCGGCTCCTCAGTCCTGCGAAATTCATGGACAAACGATCATAAAATTACAAAATAAATGTGTGCATTTATAATTAATACTGTATACCACACTTTCAAAATATGTGTTTCCATGCAGAAATCTCGCAATGACTGGTGGAAAGCTCATGAAAAAATCCTTATTATGGCTACACCGCATTAGCGGGAGCCATTCTAATTTGCTCTTATCCGGCGGGACCGGGACCGCCGTCGCGAGACGGTATGTATTGTAGTGACTGAGGCCTATTATTATTGGCTACACCAGTAGCCTTATATGGAATTGGTCGAGCGTTGGTCTATTATACTGACGGTATGTATTGTATAGACCGGGCCCATTATACTGACCATTCGCTATTATATGGAGTTCGGCGGCGCGATCGTGAGATCTATACGTCAGTACAATAGATCTGGCGACACGACCAATGCCCGACCGATTCTATAAGGCAGCTATAAGTACTGTACATTCACTCAGTATAATAGCGAACAGTCATTATATACTGACTGAATTGTAGAGAAGGCTACAAGTTTACAAGTTTATTTGAAATGAATACTAGTCTAGACCAATAAGGTCTTTGACAATATTATTACACAGTATAAGATCAGTACACATATATACAAAGAAAAATACAGTATAATAAACATACCAAAACACATTATTGTTACTGCCAACAGCACTAAAAATGTGCGACATGCATACAAGCAAATAGTAAAGCACTGCACAGCAGCGTTTTCAACACACGTCGTGTCCAATGGAAGTGTCCACTGTCAATCCTTGGTCGATTTTATCAGATATATATATCGGTACAGCGGGTAAAAAAATATTCAACTGTTTCTACGAGAACGTATTATACGACTGTTTTATTGTTGCTAGATTTTGGGGAAAATGTACTGGCTTACCGGGTTCAAAAATGAAAGAAAAAGAAAAACGTGCATAATTAAAAGTTTTGTACCGACCGACCGCATCCACGTTGGACTGATCGCGGACACTACCATTGCCGATCGCGTCATTGACGAGTATGTATAATTTGACAGACTACATTATACTTGTAAAACAATATTATAAATACAGATACATGTACAGGTACCAAACTATGTAATATCGACTTCGGCTATACGTATGTCAGAGGTAAACAATACAAATGTCAAATGGTAAGAAGGCTTTTCTTTAACGCAATTGCTTCAACTATGAATTTACAAAGATTCTTAACATTTTTCTGTTGGAAGAGCGACACTAGTTTTCTGTGCGTTGGCCAATGGCAGTAGTAGGTTGGGAAGTGTTTCACTCGTACAGTACGTAATGTCGGACAGACCAATAAAAAGTGAAACTCGTCTTCCAAAATCTGCATAGAACAAATCTTGCAGTGACGCAAGTTTCTTTCTATGCCGTTTCTATAGTACAGTATATCTTCCGACCTCTACTTCTAGACTGTGTGCAGAACATCGCATTCTCGTCAAGTTAACTTTCCATTAATTTTTATCAATCGAAATATCTTGCGAGCGAGTAATCTTCGAACCCAAATTTTAGTTTTATTTCTTTATACAAATATAGTTTCGCACTATTTTGTATTTCGCTTAGCCATTTTTGTTCGAACTGATCAGTAAGGCGCATCACTGTCCCAACGATACATGCATGTATAGCCTTGCCTTTCCCAATACACGTTTTAGTTCACTGGGCCACAACTTTTTATTGCTAACATTATCCAGCAGATATAGACAGTAAAAACCCATTAGTTATCACAAATTAGGATATTATTATACTGAGACTAATAATTATTATGAGTTATTGTAGTGATGGGCTATATTTATTTCGACATCTAGAATCCTACATCATTTAATTGTGTAAATTGAACAGGATGTGTTATTATCTACTTGCATTGTATTATACCACAGTATTCTGCACAGTGACTCGTGCTCAAGATCAGGAAGTGGACCACCCTACTCTGCCACCCCCCCCCCCCTCCCCCACTGAGATTGCACCACTTTGTCACTCTCAAAGTGTGACAATACTCTGAGGTTTACACTGTACCAATCAGAAAAAAAACCAACCCCACCTTACCACACTCACCGCCACTGAGAGCCTACCCCTCATAGCATGCAGCAGCCCACCATACTTTCAACTTTGCGAGTGCAGCACCCTATCCCCCACCCTAGAGCCGCCCCTGGTTCACATAGAATTTGAAAATGTAATACCATAGATTACCTATATACGTCGTGATCTAATATTATATAGGCAAAGCCTACCGAGCACGTACCTATTTATTATTTATTCATATTGCGAATGATGTGAAAACCTGATTCAAAAACAGCGGTGGTATTATCTATGGAGGCTATCAACAAAATCTCATAAAACAGAACAAGTTAGCCCATCCGTGCCTATTCTGTGCACTGGGCAGCGCTAACGGACAGTGCAGATTTCTGCGGGTAGCGCCCTACGTTGAATTCTGCGCACGCGCGTTGCGCATGGCAACCGTCGTTGCAGATTGCAGAAGACGCTGACAGGATGAACTTGTACTCATGTCATCACATTGTTTTAAATTGTAATTTTAACACACACAATGCCAACTTTTTTGATTGGTTTGTTAAATTAGATATACTTTGTGAGAGCTCACGGTGTAGTGGCTAGAGCGTGCGCGTTTCACTCGAGAGGCTGGGGTTCGAGGCCGTTACTTGCATGGATTTTCCCCAGGCTTTCCACCGCACTTGAGAGACACATGGCAACGTGGACAGACGTGAAAGTGCGGTATACCAAATGCACATATTTATTTTTATTTTATTTATTACATTATCACGTTTTGTTGATGATGGTACTATTAAAAACGACGGTCCTCGGATTTTCGTCTTAGTATGCGTCAGTTTTTTTATATGCAATTCAATATTTACGCGTATTTAGCGTTCTCGCACGCAGTATGACGTGCGTGCTGTAAATTCATAGCGTACTGTGTTTGTATTATTGGCTAGTGATTTGAAGTTGAAAGCATCACGCATGCAAAATTAAACCTACTCGTGGTATACATAATTCCCACAATAAACCTACTCGTGGTATACATAATTCCCACAATAAACCTACTCGTGGTATACATAATTCCCACAATAAAATAGGCATGGAGAGTTGACAAGGCTTAACTGTCGTCGATTACTGTGATACTAAAAATAAAATAATAGTCTCCTACATAAATTAACTTTGCTAGCCAAGTTGTGTTTTTGTAAAAAAAAAATGGCGACCGTTTGTCTCGCTTAAAACCCCGCAAAATAACAAGAAGCAGAATAGATGATGTGGTTTACTAGTGCTTAGTACCACATAACAACAATATTATACAGTGTGTATACAAGGTTCCACGATGTCAGTATATGTATAGGACTACTGTAACAGTTTTGTACATGTACTGTGTCTTTTTTAACAATCATGTATGTTTTTACTGTTATACCTAAAACGTGTACGTCGTACAGGTAAGGTTTCAATAAATTTCAATTTCAACTATTTTAAGCCGTGTTTTTATCTAAGTTTGTACATTTTATCACGTGCTCCTTAAAATAACTGATTGAATTCGAAGGCAATATAACAAAACAAAAAATACTACAAATAAAGTATATTTTAGATGTATATACACTTTTATTTATAGATAATACAGAATTATAAATCATGTATAGTATTAAATATATATTATGTGTATTGTATAACAGTAACAATTACACCAATAAGGCGCGACTGCCTGCAGCCACAATGCAACTGAAAGACTCATGGGTATGGAATTTCGACTTTATATACCGCGAAGAACTGAAAAAAAGATTCTTCTAACATTCTACCATTCAACGCCACAATATTAAGAGTTCAGTAATGATATACGAATATAGACAATAGGATGGATTTACAAAATACTGTAAATGTACTGTATATACTATAAAAAGCATAATAATACACGAAAGTTAACTGTACATAATACTGAATAATTGGTAGGCTATAACAAACGTGTTGTATCCAGAATAAGTACAGAGTGGGTCAACAAGTTGTTACCCACTTTAAAGATATATAATGCCATCCAATGTTACGCATATCATACCATGTAAATTGACATTAACCATCCATGAAACATTTGTAAAAATTGTATTATACTAATTAATTTATTGACACATTTATATTAAAAAAAAGTACATCATGTTATACTATAAATTGCCTTATATTGTATGTGGCTAACATCTTTTTGACCCACCCCGTATATCCTAATATACCTACACATCATTATCGTTCCACATACACATACAGCGTCTACATAAATAACAGACACAATTAAAGAGATTGCTACAGATAAAAGCGATTGGATGAGATGTGCGTTCTTATACCTAAGCTACAAATATATTTATTTACATATATACAGAAGTCTACTGTAACATTCAAAGTCATGTATACTGTATAGCCTACGTACAAAAATACGTTCTGCGACATTCATATAATGTAGAGTAGCAACCTAAGTCGAAACCGAAACTGAAAAGTTTCGGTTTTGGTTAATGATAACATGTAGTCCTATACAGTAATATGATATAGACAAAGCCTACCGAGTACCGAGCACGCGCGTATTTATTATTTCGAAAAACAGCGGTCTTATTATCTAGTTCAACAAAATCTCATCATAAAACAGAAAAAACTAACAAATTATCATATCCGTTGCATAGCTATTCTGTGCACTGTGTAGCGCTCAAGGACAGTGCAGATATCTGCAAGCAGCGCCGTAAATTGATTTCCGCACACGTGCGTTGCGCATGGCAACCGCCCGAGTGCAGAAGACGCTGACAGAATGAACCTGTACTCATGTCATAATGTTGTTTTAAATTGTAATTTCAGCACACACAATGCCAACTTTGTTTATTAGTTTGTTACGTTAGATAAAATGTATTACAATATCACGTTTTGTTGGTGGTGGTACTTTTCGACCTTGGTCACCTCGTTCGAAAACGAAACACACGACAAAACGCGTTTGTACAATTTCCCTGGCGGAAACAACACTTGGTAAATTGATAATCGAATACCTTTACAGTAGGCTACATTCGGCTTACTTGTGTTCGAACACTATCCTCGAAATTTAGAGGAAAAAACGACGGTCCTCGGATTTTAATAATAGATAGTCTACGTCTATTTTAGCCTACCAGTATGCAGTATAACATACGTGCTATAAATGTCGGTTCCAGGCGTATTTTGGTACCTGTTTAGTGTATAGGCTTGTTTATCTATGTAATGTCGTAATACGGTTTCTATTAATGTATACATAGTAGGAACTAATATAGTTAATATAGTGTCAAAACCGTTATAATTGCACAATTTTTACCATTTTTTTTAAAGATTCAAATAAATGTTGAAAAGCATATAAATTCAATATGCACGTGACACCACGCTACTGTCTGATACATATCAAATATATCTTATCACACAACAATGCTCTATACACCGGAAAATTAACTGTACAATACTACTATATTAACTAACTAAATTCCTGGCATACATTATAATAATTTATGGCTATTTATAAGCAAACAAATACAATAATAATTATTAGACTATAGGTCTATTGGATTATTGGAAATATTATACAAAATTCTAAATTTAAGGAAGTCTAAGGAATTTCCATTGCTAAATATGGCTATATTACATGCTCGTTAAATTTCAAGTTAAACATTTCACTGTCAAAATATATATATATATATGTTGGTTGTTTGACAATTTTGCCGAAGTTGACACTGAAGGAGATTATATCTCAATAATCTTGTTGGTGCGTTTACGAATTTAATGAACGTCCCTGGTACACACTATACTGTTGTAATGTAGTAGTAAGTGTGTAGTGTAGACTGTGCTGGGAAGCTTGTGTGGGTCATATATCCAGAGGTAAACAGAAAAAGAGCAGGAACTGAAACAAATATAAAACATAATATATACAATTGTGCATCTTATTTGTACGCGGTACATAAACGAGGGGGATTAAAAGTTGATGGAATGGCAATGATGGGCTTATTCAAAGTTTATGAAATTTTGCATGAATATAGTATAGCCCAAGATAGGCATAGGCCTACATTTACACAATTACAATATAATTTCAGAATCAGTTCTTGAGATTATTCACCTAGGTACGATATGCTATAAAATCGATATTCTTGAAGCACTCGTAATGATTGTTTAGGATGATATTTATAGTAAATTCTTATTGCTGTATATGGATTTGGTAAAATTATATCTAATATTTGACATTTATAGATTCTATAATACAAAAATATAGAAATTCAATATGGCCGACAAAAATCCAATTATAACTACGTAGTGATGTATACAGAATATTTCATAAAAGTAAAAGTGAGTTAGGCCTATATTGGGCTATACTATATTCATGCAAAATTTCATAAACTTTGAAAAAGTCCTTCATTGTCATTCCACGAACTTTTTGATCCCCCTCGTATTTATATTTATTAGAATACATTCTCAGATTGGGTCATCACCCCCAAGGTATATCAAAATGTGCATTCTCTAGATTGCACTAATTTTCACGGAAGTACACCTAACTCAGCTTGTGAATCTAGAAATAGGTACCACCTATGGGGCACCGCTTGCCGGTAAGAGCGTGGGCTTTTCATTCGAGATGTCGTGAGTTCGAATCCTCTTCCCCATTTCAGTCAGCTGTACTTGTCAAGGTGGAGAATGTGCGGTCCAATATATATGTAGATGATTATTTATAGAATGTATCGTACTACGTGGCATATTTGCCAGCAAACGACAACATATTTGCCCGATTTGACAACTTAACTCGCCAATGAGGGCCACAATAGGGTCTGACCAGTGCTATAATATGAGGAAAAATATGCAGAATATCGAATAAACGACATACGTGGTTTTGGTAGCCAGTAAAGCGTATGTTGCCGTTTCGTGGACACCCGCCCCCTATCTGTAGAGCAGCCTTCCGCGTTGCAATATTTCCTGAAATCCAAAGTCAACCGTACAGCATAACGTACTGTACCACTGTAGTGTGTGTATGCCAAAATATACATACTGTACATACCATCATAACGGACGCAACATAAAAGAACACACGACACATACAACATGAATATAATATATACTACACACCATACAATAGATGCAACATAACGGAACAACATAAGTAATCGATACAATACATAATGATGTACAAAACCAATGCCGTACTAAATATATGGTAACAGAAAATAACCTATACACCACACATAGGATAAATTATAATAGAACGGCATAATGGATATAACATACCCGATACAAGGTAACGAATACAAACTAACTGATGTAATAATAACGGATACAACATCATGGCTACAACATAACGGATACAACATAACGGATACAGTATAACGGATACAACATATCGGATTCAACATAACGAATACGACATAACGAATACGACATAAGGGATAGAACATAACGAATACAACATATAGGATACAACATAACAGATACAACATAACTTTACAGATACAACATAACGGATAGGGGATAACCGACACAATATGACGGATACAACATAGCAGTACAGCGTATCGGATATAACACAACGGATACAGCATAACAGAAAAAAACCTAGTGGATACAATACATGGGTACAACATAACGAAATATATAATATGACGGACTCAGCATGACCAATAGGCTACAGTATAGAGTGTACATCATAACTCAATACATCATAAGAATACTATTACGGACGCAAATAAACTTAACGGATGCAACAAAACGGATGTACCATAATGGATGCAACATAACTCACACCAACATAACTGATGCAAAATAATGGATAACACATAACGGATACAAAAAAAAGTAAAGTGTGACATTTATATGCCGCATTTTAGGACCTCGCGATCCGCCAAATGTCGGTCTTACATCATG
>WNLI01046226.1:0-11347 GCA_025802215.1 Wirenia argentea
CATGAAATTACACAAATTATGAGGGGAAAAAGGTTGTTCCGTAAGCCATATTCAAATTAATTAATTAATTAGACACTTATGGGTGATATGGCGGCGTACACCGGTGTACCGCGCGCTGACTCATATTTGCAAAAATTCTACTTTTCACAAATCACAAAAAAAACTGTTGAATAAGTGGAATTTTCTGACAAAAATGTGATCACTATATCGAGAGTTGAAGCTGCTTGCTTGGGAGGCAAATGTTCTACTGACTAAACTATTAGTTCTGCAGATACACTGCTAGAGAGGTGATGTTTTCAGTAATAAACACCCCTTAATTTTACAGCTTTGTTTAATACCTAGCCCTGTACCTTTGAAATATACAATACATAAATCCATGTAGTTACCTGTATACCCAGCTGATGACAGGCCGAGGGTTGGCCCAGGTATCACAGGTGATGGTGACATTGTGCGTCTCCAGGACTTCATAGTTCTGCTTACCGGGGGTCGTGCGAGGAGAGACTGAAATTGTCGTGAACATTGTCAAATGAAAGCCCGAACCATAAATTTAAACCATTCGAAATACTCAATCTAAGTCAAAACCACGTAATAGTTATTATAAGCAACAAATTTTACTGGAAAAAATGTGAATACTTGGAAACATTTCCACTACTTTTGTCTACAACTTTGTTGGTAAAATAGGCATAGATGACAGGAAGCCATTGCTAAGTTTTTCTCCGACGTTGGAATTTAATTGTAATCTACCGTAAAATAAATTATTTGTGAACAATGAATGCAGTGATATGGGAAGTACACAGTTATACAATTATACAGTGACACATAACATGGAGGATTCGCTGCCGGTTTCATCTTCAAATTTGTATGATTTTTAGGTTTTAGCAACTACGTATAATTTCAAATAGGACAAATATGTAGCCTAAATAACAATCAAATTAGTAACAGCAGTGTTGTATTCCTGAGTTGTGGGTAGTATTTATGTAAGAACAACTCATTAAAAGGACTCGTTGCAAGGTAGTTCAGTTGGCTGTGAGATTTGTAAGTGGCATATTGTCGTGCACTAGCAGCGCCTTCCATGTAGCACAGTCACGTATTGTAAATTGACATTTGCCGGATAGAAAGAGATGGAAAAGTGTTATGTAGAAATGTGACGCTTTACTTTAAACGAAGTTATACCTGTTCAGCCTGAGTGTAGCAATCAACCTATATCTACAGTTAATCTCCCGTAAAAGTTAACTGTTGGGGAAACCTGAGTACCCAGAGAAAACCACCATATTATATGGGCAGGATTTTTCTATTTCAGACAGCATGATTTTTTTTGTCAGTATAACTTCTACAAGACACCACCCCCAGATGTTCATTTAGCAACTAAACACAAGTTAACACAGATTTAATTTTTTTTTAGTTTTTCAGCATAAAATATTAATTTCATCTGACATTTTTGTGTTGTCATGGTAGTACTGTCCCTTTGCATCATTTTGTTTTGAAGACTACATTTTTATTTTTTTTGAATTTTTGGTCTTTGCTGGAGCATTAAACTGTTTTTTGGCTTATTGTTGGTTGGCTCTATGAGGGGTCCTAGAATTAAACCACCAAATCCTCTATGATCAGAGTAGCTAGCTGATGACCAGCATTTTTGTATTTTTATCTGCGTAAATTATTTTGCAAACTGAACATTACAAAAACAAAATGTACTTACACAAAACGTTGACATCAAAGTACTCCGTTACCAAGGCCCCGATCCGGTTTTCTGCCTCACATCGATATTGCCCGGCGTCGCTGATTTTTGCGGTAGGTTCAACGAAATCACTGGTCTGTGTCCAGCCGACTCGTGTAGGAATGACCACTGCCTGTCGTATGGACTCGTAAAACCACGAGATTGTGGCGTAGGGGTTGGAGGAGATGACACATGTCAGTGTGAACTTTGTGCCTTCGGTGACGTCCGTTTGGGCAGCGCTTCGACTTATGATTGTTGTCGCAACTGTTTGAATAATGAAATATGATAAATCATATAATATGTCCATGAAAACATGTATACTCTTAGTGGTTACACAAGACTTTCACACTTTACAGGTCATGGATTCGTCTTGATATTCTTATGTATTATATTTTACATATGATTAATATAACATCAAAGTAATTCATACAAAGAGGGGTGAGAACAGTGCATTTTATTTTGTAAATGTCATTCCGAGAGCATCATGGTATTTTAATTCTTTCTTCAATTGACATTTTGTATCATCAATGATGAAAAGAGATTATGAATCACGCAGTTGTTCATTATGAATTAAAATGCATGCACTAATTGTGGAATGATGATGTTTCGACTCGCATGATGTTTTTCGAGTCAATGAGAGCTGGAATATGACACACCTGTCGTCACATGTGTATCACGTGATAAACTGTCTCATTCAGACATACTGTATATAGCCTTGGTAGCTCAGTAGGTAGAGTGGCCGCCTTGTTAGCGGAAGGTCCCGGGTTCAAGTCCCGGCCAAAGAAATTTTTCACAATTACATTTTCACTGCAAAAATTCAATCACACTTGCATGTCTTTGGAGAAGAGCAAGGAAATTCATAAATATAACATAGCCTACTTTAATGAAAGGTGGTACAAGATGTGCTTGTTATCGAGGCGTGTATTATAGAACTAATTTACACCCGGCAAGCCGTTTCGGACCACAAGTGGTGAAAGTTCATGGATTACGATCCTCAAAATAGGATGGCAAGTGGTCAAAGTTCATGGATTACGATCCTCAAAACGGGATGACCAAAAACTACCCAAAAAGGGAGCATGATCCATCTGAATCCCAAACGTGCAAGGGGAGTGGCGAAAAGTAATAGAAGCATTGCTCAGCCTATATAGGCCAAGGTACTTCTCTAACCCTTGTATGAATATTTTACAACAGATCATCATGTACAAACCCGTATACATATACCATACTCACACTGCACATCAACAGTTACATTCACCCCACTTTTCTGCCCAACTCCGTTCGCTGCCTCACACCGATATTCCCCGGTTTGGTTACGCATCACGGCAACAAACGCTACGTCTGACGTGTATCTGTTGTTGCCTCGATCGAGTAAGTTATCCGTGACGTTGATAAGTTGTCCGCCATAAAACCACGCGATGGACGGTCGGGGGTTCGCGTGGACGCTACACGACATCGTGAAATCTGTGTTCTCGATAACGTGATGCTCCGTTATCATTATGTTGTCCAGTATTTTCGGTGAAACTGAAAAACATATTTAATTAATTGTATTATTGTTACGCATTAGGGCAATAGTATAGTAGATATGACTGGACTGCGTAACAGCACACTTCAAAATCGCTGGCTTCATTCACTGGCGGCGCAAGAGAAAATTAGTTGGTATCATTGTGGGGAAACCGTAGTACCCGGAGAAACCCACCAGATGTGGGCAGGATATTTCCGTCTTCCATGACTCGGTGACTCGGGAAGAAGCCAGCAGAATTTCTATAAAAGCTACCAGTCCTCAGATGCTCAATTTAGTCACTGAACTACTGAAGCAAGCAGGAGTAAGGTGTTCGCCTAGGAGAATTCCAGTATCACAGGAAAAAGGTTAGTTACGGCTGAGGTTTAACCCGGGACCCTGAGATCTCATGGCGAGCACTATACGACTGAGCTACCATCCAGTCAGAGTGACGAGTAAAACAAACAGCTAGATCGGGTAGCAGTGTACAAACCCAGCGCTGACCACCCTGTCAGACCAGACGGCGACCCTCGGCGATGGCGCGGCGATGTGAAATTTCGCAGAATGTCGTGTGATCGCGGGAAAAATGCCGAAAATATTGACTATACCGCCATATCTCGCGATGGTGCGGCGTCCTTGCGGCGATTATGGCGTGTCTACGGAGCGCTTGTCGCGTGTATGGCGTTCCCATAATGTTCTAGATGGCGATCGACTGCGTGCTAATGGAGTTCTCACCACGTGCTAAAAGTTGTCACGGCGCGGCTATCGTGTCGATACGGCGACAGAGGCGTTTCCACGACGTTCGTACTGCGTTTGAAACGCCGTGGCAACTTCAAGGACTCTGAGTAGTCTCCGCGCAAACGCCGCTCGAACGCAACTGCAGGGGAGCGGCGCTTCGCCGCGTTTGCATGGCGACTATGAGCGTGCTCGCGGCGCCTCTGTGGTGCTTGCGGCGCGTCCGTGGCGTAACAGCGCACTTTTGATGCCAAAATAATCAGAAAAATATGAAAATGAAAATAAAAAACTGTTTACCGTTCTAGAGGGTGGGCTCTATTTATGTCGATTTTTAGAAGATGTTAAAAGATCTTCCTATTCAATAGTACATGGCCATTTTGTCGCCTGAAAATAATACGAGGGAGAAACCAACCAAGGAAACAAGACGACTTTTTTAGTAAGGCTTTTGGTTAAGCGCTCATTTAATTCCATTGCCCGTGATAACGCTCTGGTTCTTCATTCATACCCGGAATCTTAACATAAAAAGATGTCATGATTCCTTGTTGGTTTCTCATCGTATTATTTTCGGAGTGACAACATGGCCATGTACTATAATTGAATAGGACATTTTTTAACATCTTCTAAAAATCGACATAAATAGAGCTCGCCCTCTAGAACGGTAAACAGTTTTTCATTTTAATATTTTTCTGATTATTTTGGCATCAAAAGTGCGCTGTTACACTAAATTTTGACCTCTATTGCTAAAAAGTATGGCCTATTTTATCAACTGTCGGAAATATGATTGCGGACAGACTAATATGCGTGCCATCGGTACCAGTGAGTTATATACACATAAAACAAAATTGACAATTCCGGAGTTTTATGGTGGAATCATGTAACACATCTAGTCTTAGGCATAAAATTATCGAATGATCTAAATCCCTAGCACTGACTACAACAGTATAATATACAGTCAATATAAATACACTTTTAAAAGCACAATACTAACCTAAACAGTAAGCATATCTAACAATTTTATAACGACACATAAAATCACAATAAAATCCATTATCCAAGCTCTCAAAGACTATAAACAAATTTGGGTAAAATTGTTAAAACCAAAATATTGAATTGAAGCAGAATGCAGCTAAAGGGAGATAAAAGTTTTATCTTTGAAAAATTCCTTTGCGAATACAAACTATACGATGAATGTAGTAGGTCAACTAAGTAGACCAGTCAATTTGTAAATAATTTTCAGCACCTTTAAATTATTGTAAGGCAAGTTATTTCATAATACCGTGTACAGTATACATATACTGTACGAGACTGAAAGCACATAAGTGAACTCAATGTTCAGTTTACATGACAACTTTAATGTCAAATTTTAAACTAAGACGATGGTACTGAAAAAGGAAGTTTGCGTGTATAAAATGGAAAACTATTGGCTCTACCTACCGATTAATTCGTTGCTGATCCGGACATGGCGCGTATAATGAGATGGACGAGCGTCGTCACTCGTCATCAATGCATTGCTGTCAAAATCCAAGTATTGTATAATATTTTGACAGACAGATTTCAACTTTTTTGCCACTCGTCTCGCTCTCACTTCTGGTTTACGATTTTGCGTTAAAATTTTAAGATGCTTTTGTTGTTACATCATACCTAATGAACTAAAAGCCAAAATATAAAATGGCTTACCATTCTACTACTTACTCTTCTTTGGTTCATCTTGAATCCTTGATACATGTCAATGATTGAGTCACTGATATGGATGGTTGATACATTTTTCATCCCACAATTTTCAACATTCATAAATTATTTGAACTGTCATAATGGCACTAAACAAAATCCCTGTTAGCAGATAAAAACGTCAATTTACTGGTAACTTTAAAATCATCATGCTTATGTCGACACGAATTACCGACATCACCCAATCTGAAAACCGATTCATTAGTCCCACATAATGCTGGAATAGCGAGATATTTCCGTGCTAACTTTGCTAGGTTTGGATACAACGCCGCTTTAGACTTCCAATATTCCAACGGTAATACCGGACCATTCGATTCCTTCGTGTAATTATCATACTCTTTACGCAATTTGTTCTCGTTTTGGTTAATTTTCATAAACGCAAATATTTTCCCGCTGTTTTTCTTTGGCTCATTGGCCTTCAACTTATTGACTTCCACACGTACCGAATCAAACTCTACCCCCGAATGTTCGCTATAACTCGGATGCACAAAACTCGCCATGTTGAAAATTCCATGTACTTCCGTATCTTTGTAATTACTCTCAATTTCTTCGACTACTTTAGTTAATTTATCATCTGCTGACTCAACTTTAGAACCTAGGTGTTTCATAGTTTGTAACAACGGCTGGATAAAACCTGCACTGTTGTCGTCAGTATCGCATATTGCCTCTACGATGACTTCTATTGCTTCTGTATTCAGTAATGCAATGGTATCCTGTTTCGCGTTTGTGTCGTGTAATTTGACATTATCATTGTTTTTTGTATCGGTGTCACCAGATTTCAAATTTTCCTTACCGTTATCTTTAATTCTGATAGAGTTCAGCAGAGAGCCAAAGCACATGAAGCTGCAGGTTTGTAGGTCAGTCGTGCTATGTAGGTCGTGTGATACTATGGCAACAACTTTTTCTGGTGAGATGTTGAACTGGTTAAATACCACTTCCTGAAACAACCATAAACTTTTAGGTGGTATTAATTTTAGTGGGATCAAACCAAGATTAATTTTATAGATCTGATGAGGAGTTTATAGCAGACTAATTCCCACCAAATCTTCCTCGCATGAATATTACTACGCAGTGACCTAGAACTCACTTCAGTTTATCGAAAGATTTAAAACTAAGTTTCCATAGCAGGGCCAGCCCGGGTCTTAATGGTGCAGTTACTGCAGTACATATAGGTACTCAGGCACACGGACAGACAGCTGACCTGTGAGTGCCTGAAAGTGGATGATGGGGAAACCGGGGGTCCGGGGTACCCAGAGAAAACCACAGGACATTAGCAGGATTTTTGAGACAAATTATCTACAACACACTAACAATGGCGCCCAACTCAAATGAGAAGAAAAATTTCACGGATTTCATTGGTTGAGAGATCCTTTGAATATCATCTAGTGAATGGATGACGTGGACTGGAGAGTCAATTAATAATTTTAGGTTGTACTACTGCGAGCCTGTGACCATTATTTTTATACACAATTGCCTGGGTTGCTGTACATCCATCGGGCAAGGAACACACCCATACTTAACCCGTCCAGTTCAGATGCCAAATGTGGAGGTTTCTGCTGGCTTCTTCCCGCTCTAAATAGTAGAGTCATGGATTAATGATGTCAAAAGTTGGTGGTTTTCTCCAGTTTCTGCATCATCCACTTTTGGTCACGTTGGGTTTGAGCCATCTGACTGTGTTCTTGAGTAAACCACACTTACTGTCCACACAATTCTGTGCCTTTACCGCAACTTTGACACTCGTACTCTGTCCGGACGTATCCAGAGTATCAAATATACAAAGATAGGTTTATGGAGGTACAGAATTTCACTATCCTAGTTTGACTCGTGGTCATTTGCAAGATCAAAAATCATACGTGTAGTAAAACCACGAGAGACTGCACTTGTCTGCACCACTTTCACCAACAACAATATAACATGTAGTGCATGCGTACCAGGAGTCCAGGATGGTGACATGATATAATATATCATCGGTATTGATGCAAAACCACGTACTGCAAACACCACATAGCTTTTTTTATTACATTATTTGGGTTCTCCTACATGTTGTGTAAAAAGCACGTACCTCAAATCCAATCAAAAGTGAGAAAAAGACGTTTGAAAGGTGTCTCGTGAGAATGAATGAATGATTGGGCTTAACGTGCAGAGAGACCGCACTTGTTCGCACCACCTCTCCCATCAACACACTCTGCTATTCCCAAATCATCGGTGATGTAGTGCATGCGGCATGCGTACCAAGATGGCGACACAATAGTCAACGGACGATGACTGATCAGCATCCTCCCCCCCCCCCTTTACCGAACTTGGACCGTATTTAAGAACACCCACCGTAACAAGATCAGAGACCGCACTCTTCTGCTCCACCTCTCCCAACAACACACTCTGCTCCTCCCAATCGTCGGTGATGTAGTGCATGCGTACCAAGATGGTGTCGTTGTTGGACAACTCGGTGGTTATGGTCATGTGATCTGCCCCACCGACCAGACGCTGCACCTGGTAAATTTACATTCAATTTGTTAACTATTCAATGTAAATACTATCATATTCATATATGAATCATGAGTGGTAGAGCACCTGCCTAATGGTGATATAATTCAGAGGTCGTCATGGGTTCGAGTCTGGGTTTGGCTAACATGACATTTTTTCTGTGTTGTTGGAATTCCCTTTGTATTGGGAAAAGAACTTACCACCATTTGCCTCCACTGGTTCAACTTCATTTGGTATAATGAGCATCTGCGGACGTGGTACCTTTTGTGCCTCTTCTCACGGTCTTCTGATCGAGAAAGATGGAAACATTCCACCCATGGATTGTACGCCTGCCGGGTGTTTTTTCCGGGTACTCCAGTTTCCTCACTATCCACCACGTGTCTGAGATGTCTGTCCGTGTTTGAGCTTAGGCCGTTGAAGTTAACTGGGTATGTTCAATTGTTCATGGGACTCCACACCACTGTGTCTGTGACACCATTAGGCCACCACACATGAGCACTGTTGTGAGACCCACTTATTTTGTGTATGTGCGCGACTAAATAACAGTCACATTCAATCGATTACTTGAAGGGTTATGCCGAAACGTTGTAATATTTTTTGACTCGTTAAATCAATGTCTGGGCGAAAGGCGATTTTTATTTTTTTAGCGCAAAGAGAGTGCCAAGAGCATGGTCGGGAAGTTCCCCTACTTCCAGTTATTCTAAATGAAGGATCTATAGCACTTGAGCTATAATAATTATAAAATTAAAATAATTTCAGAATAATATCTTATCGAATTTAGCACAATAACATACCGACCTTTTTCTTTGTGTGTTCATACAGAGCAGGAATGGTCGTGTCGATGAGATAATCCAACGAAGGAAACTCGTACTGGTTCGGACCGTCTACGGAACACATCATCTTGAGAAGTGACAGGTCATTCTCGTTCAAATCACTACTTCCCTCGTAGAAAAATGACGCCAATCTTTCACTCCACTTTTGCCACCTTGGGTCTCCAAACTTAATTTCCTGCAAAATATAATATTGTCACACTCACTAATGTGTTACTTAAAGTGCCATATCGCAAATTTATTATTGCTACCATGAAGACTAATTAAGTCAATTAATACAACTAACACCATGCCAGGCCATAATAAACATATAGTTTTTCCTATAGTCCAATACACTTGCATACTGGAGCAGATCTATTCTGTGCGTAATTTTCTTGGCCGTTTAGATTCTGCGGCATCTGCATGTTTTTACCACAGTGACCTATGCGCGTCACGTGATATCAATTGGCAAACAAATTGACAAGTTAATTTTATAATATATTTATTTATAATGTTTTGGCCACCGCTGGCATATCGGGCCATGTAAATGATTGATACTAAGTATGTTATGTCAAAATATCACACTGTATATTATATACTATATTATATATATCAAATATAGCCTATCAATTTACATACTGGAACTTTAATAAATTATAACTTTTTCTACTTTCAACGACTATTGTATGCACTTTCAAACTATTACTGTGTCTACTTGATACTTTAGGATGGATTAGATGAACCAACCAATATTATTAATTATCTATGCTGTATTGGCCTATATATATACCGGATGTCCGTAAATTATGTTACTTAATAATTACAATGGTAAATTACACTAATAAAATTATACCAAACCGCGTCTACCGCGTCTACGCCACCAAGTCCAGAAACCTGGAAAACATCATAGATCGAGTCATGGAAGATACGGGTCTACCGAGACAAAAAAACGGCTATATGCGTGTACTGAGGATCAAGGTACTCACATTGAAAAGCAATAATCCAGTAGAAGTCAAATCATGCCCCAAGAATAATAATCTTTGAAACATGAGTAGCGTGAAGACGACGTCATAATTTTTGCAAGAAAATAAAGGCGTTTTCCGAAAAACGACGTTTCGCGCCAATTTTCACACACTATGAGATCCTGGATAGCAGATGGTCGATCTAGGGTTATTACGTTTATGGTGATAAATTTACTATTACAGCTATTAAGTAACATAATTTCCGGACACCCTGTATGTGGGAGCGAAAGGTCGAGGAATGTAAAAATTAAACATTGTTCTATCTTACAAACCATTTTTGAAGTTTGTGTAGGGCAGTACTTTGCCATCCCCGGAAATCCAATCTCCCGCTGATTGGTTGTACGTAGCGTCAATCATCAGGTACTTTGCCATGCCACCGACGACCGGGATTGTTCTCGCCATACGGTGGAGGTGACCACAGATCTCAGAGTTATGAATCACCGCCTAAATGTTTAAATATCAAACGTCACGAAATCGTAGACTAAAAATGAATGGACAAGCATCTTCACATATTTGTTGTCAAAACCAATATTAGCCTACGAAGGTGTCCACACTTTTGACCGAACATTTAGCGTGTAATATAATGTCTGGTAATGTATTGACCAACCAGCAAGTACAAAATTATTATAATGCAGGATTGGCATTGGCAACTTTTTTTACGTTAGCAAACTCATCCGCAAAAAAGAAATCAATGAAATCACGCGATGCCTTGTGCTCTGTGAAATTGAACATAGATGTATACTGTAGATGTGGCTGTGGACGCTGAAAACCAAGACGCCATTCCATCATATTACGAGTTGACCACGAGGTGCTTACGAGATGAAAGACAGTAGTCATAGTGTATTTGGTATACTATTTTAAACATAATCTGATAGGCTACACGAAAATATTATATTATGTTATATAACATTTTCAACCAAGATACATATTTAATCGCGATAGGCAGTCTTAGACTTTCAATAGTACTGACATAAGTTCAAGGCATTGTCACGTGACATTGAAGTATCTGTACAGTGTATTTACACCGTTGTAGGCTAATGCAGTTTTTGTTGAAACTACATTGAATACTTGAATAACTTGAATATACTTGCCAGTTTTCCTTTGGCACCCGCACAAATTGACGACGCGTCCTCCTTTGAACAATCCGGACCCTCGCAAGGGACAACCTCGAATACATGATTCCCCTCCACCACTGTAGTTTTCGTTTGGTAGTCTGTCGCGAGAAAAAAATATAACACTAACAGTATAATAATTGTATAGACATAGCAATCAATACATTAGCATTGTGTGTTACATCGAAATCCGTTGGCTATACCTCCGCCCCGGATATCTGGCTATGTCAACCAGAAAGTTCGAG
>WNLI01046337.1:0-10766 GCA_025802215.1 Wirenia argentea
AACCACCTCACCCCACCACCTCACACCATCTGGGGGAAAAAAGGCCCAAAAAATTTTTTTTCGCGCTTCGCGCGAATAGTCGATGATAATATATAGAAAGCGCATCGGGCCCCGCGCCGGCTAAGGCCGGCCAGGCTACGCTGTTGACGTTTTACCCACCACCCCTACGATGTTGGCGCTTTACACACCACCCCTATACGCTGTTGACGCTTTACCCACCACTCGAGTGCCAAGGGGATGAGAATCGACTGAATCGTTACGCAGATAAACACTTTGGTGTAACTTGTGATCTCACATAGCCCATGACTCCCAATTGCTCAATTAGCGTTCTTTCACGCGATAACCGAATATACCCATGTCGGCCGTAATGTCATCTCAGCCTCTTTCATTACATGTAACAGACTGCGTGATTGGCTATTATTGTGTTACAAGGATGCCCATTGGTGCCCGATCGTGAATAATTCTTTAATTACATTTCTAAGCGGCACCGAATTAGGGCCTAATCAAATGGGATGGCTAACAACTTAATCTACGCTGACAGTTAATATAGTCGGGCCGCGGGTGCCGGGCCGGTATCGATTTGAGGCTTCGGGTAATAAGGGTGTGGATTGGTGGTGGTGAGATACCGTGTAGGGTATATAGCGTGATCGTATACAGACTTATAGCACATGAAAGCCGCCAAATAAGATGGGTAAATCGAATGAGTACTCCTAACGAGTACTTGGATGTCTGGTAACGCTGTCGTTATTTCATTGAGTGTGTTTCGGCGTGAAGAGGTGGGCTGATTACGGGCCTATAAAACCGCGCCACTTCACGTTGCCAATCTCGCACATCGAATAAACCACATTTGCTCACATCGGAGAGTGGAGAGAGTGTGTACAATATTTTGTGTTAATCATTCTATATTGTACATTGTAACGGCCCGTACAGAGTTTATATAATAGTGTATTGGCGTGTGTCAATGAATATTTTGTTTTGTGATAATACAAGGAATTCCGTGTCTAAATAAATGTTGGTTGTGAGTGTATCTACTCCATCATGGATCCATACAATAACTGGCAACCCTATACACTTACTCCCCTCTCGCCGAGAGTGACACACAATACCTGACAGTCCCCCTCTACATTGCATCGGGCACCAACACAATCCCCATCCCCACCACTCCACCAGAGGTCGCATCACCGAACCCAGGACACCCCCACTCACCCAATACGGTACTGTCCAGCACTGGAGTCACAGAGCTGCCTAATTTGTCAACTCACAAAACGGGACACTTGACAGAGAATCGGCTAATTTGCGCGCTCCCTGCAGCGTCGCGTCTCAAGCACCACAAGCCCGGTCATCGAGCCTCGATCTCA
Organism: Wirenia argentea; assembly: GCA_025802215.1. Taxonomy (NCBI): domain Eukaryota; kingdom Metazoa; phylum Mollusca; class Solenogastres; order Pholidoskepia; family Gymnomeniidae; genus Wirenia; species Wirenia argentea. Next base: position 1,359 of record WNLI01046337.1, read on the forward strand.
GTCACAATCACCCTTTCCGTTTCGGCCATTGTCGTCATTGTCACCATTTAGTGACACCAAGAAAAACAATTATATAGTTTTCAATTAAATTCGCCAATCTCGTTGAACAAGTGGCTGGGATTGTGATAGAATCGCGGGAACAAGGGCGTTTATGAATGGTTAATGTATCACCATAGGCGATGTTGGCCGGTTAGTCATTGGACACTGGCTGGTCGCTGACTGGTTGCTGACTGATCGCTGACTGGTCAAGCGAACTTAATCAAGCCAGAATAGCCTCGTTCAGCGATACGAGGGGTCCTTATGTTGGACTCAAGATGGAAAATGTTAATTTATGCCCTACCATAACTCACTCTAATTTGCATTCATTGTACAATCATCTGAGCCAATAGTACCTAATTTGCGTATTCAAAATCGAGGTATAATTTTGTTAAAGATTACTATAGTAGGCTAATTATATAAATTTTAATTTGGTTAAATTTTCACGATCGAATATTGAATACATAGTACATAGCCTACTATCTTCAATATTTAATATTATGTCCATGTAAAGCACGATGTAGAATAATTGCAGATGGCACGGTTCAATACTGATTTCAATTTTCTGTAAGTTCTTGAATTTTTTAAATTTTGTTTAAAGTTTCACGAGAATATTATGATTGAATTTTATACGACAACAAAAGTCCTCGTCATTTCATAAAATGGATAAAAATCTGCAAACATGATAGCCTACCTATAGAGAACCATATTTTCCGACATAACTGCCGACATGAAGCCCATTCTTGTACAATCCAGCTGCCCGCTGAGAACAATTCCCCAACTATATCGAATCGATGTCCCTTCAATAGAGGCAATTACGTTCGCCATCCCTCCAAATTAAAACTAACCAACCCGAATAAGATTGTGCGTAAACTTTGGCGCCTTATGTAACGCGTTGTGTTTGCCCTAGCGGAGGGACTATGGCGGTAACGAGGCGGATTATTAATTTCATCAAGAATAATTAAAAATCGCTGCTGGTGGGTCCGTGGAGTGTGAACGAGCGTAGCGGCGCGCTAATCATGTTTCATTAGAAGCATTGTTGGGTAACAGCGGTATACTGGATCTAGCTGTGGCCCCTGATACGGTAGGCCAGACCCGTCCCTAACGCCCGTCCTTACCACCTGTTCGCTCACTATGTGGCGACATGACGTCACTATACGATAGAGACACGTCACATATGTCTGCGACAATCTGCGACAATTACCATGAATACAGACTCAATCATACCTCATCAACATTCGCCTCATGTATACCGCGACTAAGTGGATTCTACCGGGGATTCTAAATTAATAGTCCAGGACATTTTTTCGGCATCAAACTGAGGGCAAATCCAATCATTTTTCCCCTGGATTCCATTTAGATGTTGAATTCAAAAATGTATGACAAAACACCGTATATAATATGGATCCTTTTGTGATATTAGGCCTACAAAATGTGTTTATTATACACTATACAGTATACATCAGTAATTCTTTTTTTTTACAATGATTCAATGCCTATCGGAACTAAATGTTCCAGCTATAGCATATTTTTCATTACACAAGCATCAATAATTTACATTGGATGTATGTAAGGATCTGGCCTTCAAATTCACCACTTTCTCGTAATTTATATTAACCATTATGGCACACGATAATTGTACATGATTATTAAGTTATAGGCATGTGATAATTATAATATATGCGGATACAAATATGATTGTTGTATAATACTTGCCAATGACATTTCTATAAGATTGACGCTTGTCTCGGTCTAATTGTGGGCATATATCGCTAATTAATAATAAATTATGTAATATTTTTCGCACACCCTAATGCCAATAATGCCAACAGCGATAATTAGATATACGTTATAATAACATAACTAAGCATCTGTCATCATTATTGACATATTTACAGGTAATATTCCAGGAATACAATAATATACCGCTAATTATCCGTATGGTCATATTTAATTAACCGGGTCCGATGGGATTGCCAATTGACATGCTACATTGGACGCCATTTTGTTTCTTGACATGCATTGTGCGTAAATTATTATGACACGGATTTGCATGGAATTAAGATATTGCATTATTATGAAACATATGGATTTACGTTCACAATCATGATGTTAGTTTTTGTCATACATACATACATTACACATTGTGCCAGCTATCTCTCCATTCGCCGTAGTCGTTCTTGTTTAGATTCTCGGTCCTCTTGTCTGTGCTCGTGACCCCTCGCTTTATCTCTATATCTGTCTCTCCCTCTCCCGTCTCATTAACGTTATTGTTTTTCATGTTGTTGTTGTTGTTGTTGTTGTTGTTGTTGTTGTTGTTGTTGTTGTTGTTGTTGTTGTTGTTGTTGTTGTTGTTGCTAATGTTGTTATTGTTGTTGTTGTTGTTGTTGTTGTTGTTGTTGTTGTTGTTGTTGTTGTGGTGGTGGGGTTGGTGTTGGTGTTGGTGGTGATGATGGTGGTGGTGCGATTTCCCAACATTGCCATCTCATGGATGTTGGGTTGTGTTTTTGCCATTATGGTCGAAGTCAGCATTGCTTTTGTAAAGATAGATGGTGTTGTTGACGGAGATGATGGAGGTGTTCGTTTGGTTGTTTATTGTTGCTAGGCTTAGAGTTGTTGGCTTGTTGCTCGTGTATAAACATGATACGGAAAGAATACGAAAAATCCCAGAATAAACCACGGATGTGTTTAACGAGCCGCCCAAGATGTTTGTACCGCCCCTCATGAGGTCATTACCAAATTACCGTATTGTCCCAGCATTGTAACAAACCAATAAGTGGCCCATTAGCACAAACGTGTCATCAACATCTCCACAATTTGCCATAATGTTCATGTTTCCCCTCCTAATTCCCACTCTCTTTCGGGGTAATAATGATCAGCGGAGAATTATCCACGAATTGGCACTATTGTCACTGTGTAATGTTCCGTGTTTTATTACACCCAAAAAACAAGGCGAGCGTGTACGATCTTTGTGCCTCAAGTACATGTCACATCGGGAACCGCCGCTACCCTCACCACCGTTTTAACCCCGAAAAAAATCAGAAAAAATCTAGGAATTACTGAGATCTTTCTTAGGTGCAATTACTTTTGTTCGTGATTTCGCGTTTGAGTTTGCTAATTGAATAAACTAACACGGTTAATAAGGGAGCGCGCGATAAAGCGGGCAATGGAGACGAGCCGCGAGCTAAGCCGTCGAGATTGTAGGGGGACAATGCCGGAGCGTCTAATAGCCTAATCGTGTATGGCCTCTTCACCACGTCGCTTTTATCGTGGGCACCTCTCGTGCTAATCCTTGTGTTATTGGAAACACGCTCGACTGATCTGGGTGGTCTTGGGAGGGGGTGATATCAGTGGCGGGGGGATGGTATCACTGGGTATAGGCCTATAGGGGTGGTATTTCTGGGCGAGAAGGGGTGATATTACTGGGGAGAGGGGGTGGCATCACATGGTGAGGGGGAATCGAAGATGGTACTATGCGAGATAGGCAGGCTTGATTTATGACATGGTGGATTGTATTATATTAATTTTTGACTTGCAGAATTATTGTTCTGTGATGTATAGTAATATAGATATATATTGAGATGGTTTCTGAACAGATGCCATGTCAGACGAAACCTGTGTTTCAGGAATAACTGAAGATATTTGTTTCTATTGTTGACGTCCGCTAATTGTATAGCTTACATATTTGTATCTCACGAAGTAATCTGATAACGGAGACTAATGGACGAAAATAATTGTTATAACGTATTACTTATCTTCGTTAATATTGATTGGAGAAGAGATAATCGCAACTAGATAATATCTTCTCGTGTTGATATGGCTGTTGTCGGGTGAACGAGTCAATTAAATGTCATAAATATGTAAACGTTTTGACGTTACAGACTAATGGCGTATAGGTTAGGCTTCGTGGTGACATGGCGCATGCGTAAGGCGAGACTTTACGTGATAAATACACGCACAGATGGATGTATCCGGACGGTAATGTAAGGCAAACATGTCTCACTCCAGGGCCATTATGGACTGATAAGGCTGTCCTCTAACTACACATTACAACGATTACACAAGTCTCCGACAGTCGTCTCTCTATTCATATTATGATATAGCTTGGAATCGTTGAACTAGACCGTCATTAGAAGAGTTATGATGAGACACCACGTTAATTGATTTGGGGACAACGCGTATAACATTATCACATCGCTTATTATTATTACGAACAATAATAGGGCCCTTCAACTCTACAGATGATAAAGACTCCCGGAACATGTCGATCGAGACCACCACCTGATGTCCATGCATATTCCACCAAGATTGAAGAAGGACATAATATTAAAAAGCAACATCGTATGTCCGATCGTCAGACCAGGACCTATACAACCAAATTAAAGTCAATGTCACTCACTAAAAGCACTGATTCCGGCTGTGAGCTTATTATGTGCGTACGTTTCGCAGTACTTATTGAGTCACTTAGCACACCATTTTCTTCGAAATAACACATAAGACCATGACATACTAACTATCTGGTAATATATAAGAGATTTATGGTATCTTGAAGCCATGTATGAACGGTACCGTAAAGGTGCAACATTTTTTCTCATAATTATTTTCCATACAATACAAGTTGTTGGCATTTTGCTGAAGACGAATTTGCTTTGGATCTGGTGGTATAACATCACCAACTGTGCCAAACGAAGTAGCCTACTCATAATATTATTAATATAAGTATGGACAGTACCTGTACTCTTGCCTCGCTGAGGTCGAGTCGCATTGCTAGCTCCTCTCGAGTGAACACGTCCGGGTATTGTGTCTTCTCAAACGCTCGTTCCAGTTGATGGAGTTGGTACGTTGTGAACGTGGTGCGGCTTCGGCGGATCTTCCGCGGCTTGTCGCTATCCGAATCGTTCCCAGCATCATCGTTTGATGTGCTCATGTCCAACTGTGACGTCATGTCCATGTCTGGTGATTGACTCGGGAGGTCATCTGTGTTTCCGGTTACGTGGTCGTCTTCCCAAGAATCGTCGACGTCATTGAGTGTGCTGAGTCGCTGAGAAGTCGATGTTGGGAGGTTGTCATCGACTTCTCGTTCGGGGGTCATTGACTTGCGCGATCCTTCTGAAAAGATGGACATACAGAATTGTGGTTATTTTTACATCACGGTTTGGTCATCCACTGGTTATACGTCCATTAAGTAAGAACATCCATAATTAATGCTGTAGACACCCGCCAGAAAAACGTTTTCGACTGACGTTTGTCACTCATGGTACACCACTCGTCATACACTCCGATAATGGCCAGCAATTTACAACGTTCAAGGTGGATTTATAAATGTGACAATTTAGATAAATTTTTTATGGTCCAATCCAGGAAAGACTTCAGAGGGAAACTTTTATTTCCCGTATTATTTACTATAATGCCACTGGATCCAACTGAAAAATTAATGAATATTACGCGATAATGATCTGATAACCGCACAAGAAATTAACTTCGTCTTTGTGCGACTGGTTTCGGCAGTTCATCATTCGCCAAAAGCAAATTATCATTAATATATTCGCGAATTGAATACAGAATTGTCACGATTGGTGATAATCAGACAAATGTGGTCAATTATTAAACAAGGCATTAGTTTTTATCTGATATCTTAACGACGTTAATGCGTGACTAAAGGCGAGCATAACAACTGATATTGAGATGACTATGATCCATAATTCAGTAGGTCTGAGTGTATTGGTCACGGATATCGGGTTATCGCTAATCTTGTGGTATCCTCAGAAACGATTGGAACAAATATAATAGTTTTCGATGAGACGGTTTCCTGTGAACATTACTATGTTAATGTCACTCATTTTATTTTTCTTTAGTTGTTGGACCAGATTTAGAACACATACCAAGCTCTTGCGACTGCACACCAAATGAAATGTCGCGTATGCGGTAGGTCCTATACACTTCATATTAAATACAACCGAAATAGGCCTATCATTAGTGACAAACGCGAGAAAACATGTGTCAATCATGAGAAGGGTGTTAAGACAATTAATATTGCTTCAATAGTGAGATGGAAATAGGACTAAATACTGTTTAAAGTTTATCGTCACCAGTCCTGTCCATGTGAAAGTTTACAAGATGGATTCAGTATTGGCGATAATTGTGGCTGATACATGAGATGTCATCAGGTGATGGGATAACTGCGTTGGGGAGGCGAGTAACCCGAGCTCGCCTAATGACAGGCTCGCCGACCCACACCCATGCATGTTTGACAACTCCGTCACACAACAATACACCAACATGCTTCGGTGGTGATAATCTCTAACATGATCGTAGGTAATTGCTATCGGCACCGTGTGCCACCTTTGCGCTTTCGTTTTGTTCAATTTTAATCGAGCTTTTAATTTTGTTATTCCGCAAAACGCAAATAAGATATTATGTTCTTTTGTCGTAGGTTTAGGCTTCCACGTCAACGTGTGTAAATAGCAGAAGTTTTTGACATGGTGTATGCAATTTAAAACCAATTAAGTAGAAATGATATATATATATATATATATGTGTTTATATTAGCGTTAGTAAGGCACGGGTGGAGTGCAATGTATCTACCGATCCAGTTAGTTTTCACGAAACATAATTTGCTGAAAAAGTAAAATTTTAATTATTAGAAAAATATGATATATCAGTTGCGTGAGGCTCAGTTTGATCAAAGGCTATACAGAAGCGATCTAGGGATTGCACTCAATATCCGTGCCCCAAGTAGCAAAAGCCCTCCACGCGCTCTACATCGACTCCATTATAAGAACTCGATAGTATGGATGCGGGACCGGCTCTGCGGTCATAATTTTTGTTTTAGCATCCCTACCACTACAGTAGGCCTACGCCAGCACACTCAATAGTCGAGTCTATAGCTCAAGAAACGTGGGGTCCATTCAGGGAGTCAGTTAAGCAAACCATTGTGAATACTTTCCCAACCACGCTCAGCGATCCCTTTTATGGAAGACCGCAATGATGAGGTCTAGAATGCGTCCGAAAAAAAGCGGAACCGACCTTCCAGGCTAGATTATGCAAATTTGGTGCGAGGTCTAAAGTCTACCATACTCTGTCAACCAAATCTCGAAACTCTTCGCGGGAAAATCGCCGACGTAGGGATCTCGCTACGACAGCAGCCGAGAATGAAAACTTGTTATCAAATAATCTGAATTAGTAATAATGCCCTATATTTGTGTAGCCTATGTGACATGTGTCCGTAAAAAAATGACAAACAAATGGCCAAATTTACTTCCCGCAGCAAATACAAATGAATTTTTTTGACTAAACGTCCAATTTTTCGCAGAGAACATGATTCAAATCCTTGTTATCAAATATTCTGAAATAAGTATAGGCCTAATATCCCTCATTGTATGTTTTTGACAAAAATGGCCGCGTCAATCCGCGGTTAGTGAATATTCAGAGTCTTTTTATCAAATAACCGGAAAGCGTAATAATGTCCTCCATTAAATTTTCTGTATGTTTTTGCTGTAGGTGGTAAAAAAATGGCAAAAAAATGACATTTACAAAATTTCTGCTGTATATACAAAAGATTTTTTTTATTCAGCGTATATTTTTTTTAACACAATACTTTTCAAATCATTGTTATCGAACATTCGTAAATAAGTGTAGGTTCACAATAATTTGTGTAGGTTTTTTCTGTATTTGGTGGCCAAAGGTGCACCAAGTGCCTCAGGGGGAGTTAGAGAAGTAGGCCCTATACACGCCTCGATAACAAACAAACACACCACACCACCACTAGTGCCTTATTTGCGGTGAAAAGGAGTGTTTTTTTTTAGTTCAGCATCCAATTTTACATAATTATAAAACACCTTTCAACGCATGGTTATCAAATATAATAGCCTAAATAAATGACCTATGTTTTTGTATATTTAGTAAAAAAAACCTCGTCGAAAAGTGGACTTTTTGGCATAAGCATCCAATTTTACATAGAAAACACCTTCCAAAGCATCGCTGCAGAATAATATGCATGAAAGCAGTGAAAATTCCTTATATGTGTATGTAGGCTATTTGCTATATGTAAGTATCTTTCTTGTGGCAGATAAAAGTATTTTTTCGGATTTGGTATATTTTTGTATATTGAACACTTTTCCAATCATTGTTACGTATCGATTATTCTTAAATAATTCTATAGCCTAAGATATCCGCAATATGGGTATATGTTTTGCTGTATTTGGCCACATAGTGGCCAAAAGTGACCAAATATAGTTACTGTAGCTGCAGCGAATAAGAGTGATTTTTTTTATTCGGAATCAAATATATAAAAATTTATGAAAGTAGGCTAGAAAATTGTGTTAACGTCATTTGGCAACACATTAGGGTGACTAAAAATGTGAGATAATAGGATAAGTCATAAGTCACTCACCGGCTCCAGACATTGGCGAAGATCGTTTCCCCAAGATGCTGTCAATGGTATACATGCTTCTCGGTTTGGTCGTCTGTCGCGTTATCGTTTCTTCTAATTCTTTCGAGATGGTGAAGGGTTGTGTTGTCTGTCGTGTTATTGTCTCCTCTAATTCTTTGGTGATGTTGAACTGCCGAAATGTGGCAAGGTCCATCCTCGCGTTACACGTTGATTTGAAGTGAATTTTTCTTTCACGAAATTTCACAAATTTAGTTGCAATGTTTGATTGAAAACAACGATCTCAATCAGCGGACATTCTTAACGGGTAATGTTGCAAAAACAACCGCGATTCTGCGCACGTGGGATAATAAAGTTACAGGATATAGTATTTGACTACTGTATACGAACTCTGTGACAAATTAATTATTTTCTATATTTATTACAATCAAGAATATTACAATTAATTACAATTATGATAATATATCCCATGTACTTGACACAATACTATTTGTCACACATATATTTCTGTCTAAACTGTACTCAACTTTTTGGAACCGCACCGATTACAAATGTACACAAACACTTGCGATAAACGAGATACAAATGGTGATTTTCGACAACGACTTTGCTTATAACGCCTTCATAAAAGCTACATATAATTACATTATTCATGTCATAGAATTCCACTAAATTAACTGTTTCGACTATATTATCACGTTTTGACAATAGTAGAGAAACAAATCACGTTGGATTAGAGAGGTTTAGGGAGGGGCTACAGCTGGGGACATTCTAACGTCGCTTAGGGTGAGATCATTGATTGTAGGCGTGGTGTGGGTGTGCGGCTGTGTGGCGCGATGACGGTACAATAGGCCTCACCCCACCCCCCCCCCAACCCCCCCCCCCCCCCCCCACCCCACCCCCCCCCCACACCCCCCCCCCCGCCCCCCCCCCCCACACTGCCCCCCCCTCTCCCCCACCCCAACAGGGGTCCCTCCCCACCA
>WNLI01046448.1:0-11344 GCA_025802215.1 Wirenia argentea
ACCCCGGAAAAATTGTGATTTTACACAATTAGTGGTGAATGTAAATAGTGCTAGTGCGCCCCGGAAGAATTGTGTGTATGCACGATTTAGTGGTGCCCGGTTATAGTGCTAATGTACCCCGGAAAAATTGTGTTTTTGCACAATTTGTGGTGCACCCTTGATGTTAATATATCAAAGCACTCTAGTAGTGAATTATGGTTCATTTCACATTTACTTTGGGGTTTTTTCTTTTATTGCCATATCGGCATGTACAAACAAAAGAAAAACCTTGCTATAAAAAGTAACATGGAACCAGTTCACTACAGTTTGCTGATGTTTATATATATATCTATTATAACCATATTTGTGTTGTTTTTTTTTCCGGTTCATCGTGCCATGGCTCCAAGAAAACGTGTTGCGACGGGGAACCCAATTTCGACCAGAGCAAAACGACAAAAACGGAATGTTGGGTCTACACTACAACCATCAAATGCGCTTGATTCTAGCGATGGTGTGGAGAACACAGGCGGTGTTACTCCCAATGTTTCTTTGTCGGCCCCGTCCGTCAATATCGAGGAGATAGTTAATAAAGTGTTGAATCGATTGGCGACCAATCAAAATGTGTCGGATCCTGTTGATGTCGCGTCATCTCATCAAGATAATACAACACCTGTTCGTGCGTTATTGTCGGCAGCACCGAGTAACGAAGTGCTATCGAGTGGCGCTGACGTCGTCGACGATGAAATCGCTTCATTAGCCGAGCCGCTTGATGCACATGTTGATGACAAGGTTAAACATAAAATTTGGGCGGATGAGTTCGTCGAGTTTGGAGAGTTATTGCATAATCAAGGAAAAAAGCAAGATGGGTTCGATTTTCGCACGGTGGGTTCGGCCGTACACATTGTGGCAAAGTCACCGCCAAAACGTGTTTATTCGATCGATGCGTGGGTATCTGCATTCTTTGTCTTTGTGTTTATATACACTCAGAAATTCGCAACCGCAGCGGGAAAGCTCATGAAATATGGGCATACGGTGAGGAACATTGCAAAATTAAGCGGGGAAACGGCGGCACTGGCGTACGACGTGCGTTTTAGAAAGTGGAGGCAGCGATCGCCAATGTCGTTACCTTGGGATGCCGTGAACAGCGAGTTGTTTCTGCAAGCTGGTTTAGGCATGATGGTTAAATCAAACCGCGATGATCGTCCCTCGACTTCTACTAAGAAACAAGACGATACCTGTCATCGTTTTCAAAGCGGACGATGTATTCTGTCGCAGCAGAACTGCCGTTTTCGACATGGCTGCGAATATTGTGGAAAAAGTGGTCACGGTAGGGCCAGATGTTACAAGCTCCAAGGGGAAAACGTCAGAAAGCCAACCATCCAAAAGCCAATCGTCCAAAAACCAGCCACAGCGCGTTAATTCACCTGTAAACGTTGACGTGTTAAAAACCTTGCTCTATGGCTACAATGACGTCCAATTTTTGATTGACGGATTTACGTTTGGATTTGGAATTAATTATTGTGGTGTTCGTGCGTACCGTGAATCCAAAAACCTTAAATCCGCTACGACTTTTCATAATGAGCTCATTGCGAAAGTAAAATCGGAGTGTTTAGCTGGGAGAATAAAAGGTCCGTTTGCACACCCCCCATTTAAAAATTTTGTGAGTTCGCCGGTTGGAGTGGTACCAAAAAAGGATGGTGATTTTAGGCTAATTCACGATCTCTCTTCACCTGAAGGGAATTCCATTAATGATGGTATTCCTCGAGATTTTAAATCGGTTCAGTACCAAGTTATCGATGATGCAATTACAATTATAAAACAGCTAGGTACCGGTACTTTAATGGCTAAGGCAGACATCAAATCAGCGTTCCGTATCTTGCCTTTGAGATATTCAGATTTTGAACTGATTGGATTTACAATAGACCACCAATATTTCTATGATACTTTTTTACCAATGGGTTGTGGTGCCAGTTGTTTTCTATTTGAAAAATTTTCATCCGCTCTCCAATGGATAATGTGTACAAAATTTGGAATGAGCAATGTGGTTAAAGTTTTAGACGATTTTCTTTTTCTAGGAGCCCCGGGCTCAGTCGATTGTGGCAAAGCCTTACAACAATTTCATGTCTTGTGCCGTAATTTAGGTGTTCCTCTAAACCATTCAAAAACCGTGTTGCCGATGACTGAGATCACATTCCTTGGAGTTATTCTGGACAGTGTTAGAATGGAGGCGCGGCTACCGGAAGACAAAATTATTAAGGCACGCGTTCTCATAAACACGTTGTTACACAAAAAGAAAATTTCACTGATTGAAATTCAGCAGGTAACTGGTTTATTGAATTACATGTGTGCAGTAATAAAACCCGGTCGTGCTTTCTTGCGGCGTTTATATGATTTGTCCGTCGGTTTGCGTAAACCGTTTCATAAAACACGCGTCACTCGGGGTGTAAGACTGGATCTAAAACTGTGGTTGTCATTTCTCGAGTCATTCAATGGAACACTTCTTTTTCTCCCGGACATTTGGTTATTATCCAGTCACATAATGTTATACACGGATGCTAGCGATGCGGGTTACGGAGCGATTTTCGGCGATCGTTGGTTTTACGGTTCTTGGTGGAACAACATGAAAGAGGTTAACATTGCCGTACGTGAGCTTTGCCCAATCGTGATGGCCATTCTTACGTGGACGTCACACTTCGCCAATAAATGTATCGTGTTCATGTGCGATAATCGTGCTGTAGTAGATATTATAAACCAACAGTCGAGTAAGGACCCAAAGTTGATGGTTTTGGTACGTTGCCTTGTACTTCTTACGCTACGTCACAACATACTGTTCAAGGCAAGACATGTACCTGGCACAAGGAATGGCGCTGCTGATGCATTGTCACGACTGCAATTAGAGGTTTTCCATAAGCTGTGTCCGACAGCGCATCAGCAGCCATCTCTTGTCAATATTCCAGACGTTATGTATTCCCTAAGTTCTCCTGTGTAGCCATTTTTACATAATTATGTTACATGTGACCTATCGCCAAAATTGACCATTGTGTTTCGGGTGGGGTTTGTGTGGCATTTGTTTACCACCACCTTTAACAAAATTGTATATAGTATGTGTTTATTTGGGCTTACATTTTGTTCTTTTGTATTTTTGGTAGCTGATAGACTTTTGGTTTTTGCATATTGTGTATAAGAATATAATGTTTAATACTGCCAAATATGTTTTATGTTACTGTAGGCTACATATTTTTTATTATCTAGAATTGTTACGAGCATACAGTAAATTTTGTTAAACTAGCTCACACCATGGCCAATCAATCAATCAATCAATCAATCAATCAATCGATCAATCGCTCAATCAATCAATCAATCAAACCGTTAATCATTCAAAGACTAAAATCTGTACACAATTATCAAAATAATTGTGTCTATTCATTGTACCAACGGAAGTGTGGACATAAATACGATTAATATTGGCCATCAGGTCAAACTTTTTTGTCGAAAATTTATAGTTCACTAACGATAGATGTAGCAATCCTTTATGCTCTGGCAAATGGGGCATAAGTCTGATATAAATAGTTTGAAAGAAAATATGGAATCGCGATACAAATTTTGCTACCGTAAAAGATGCAGGTATAGGTAGGTATATTACGAGTAAGGGTTGATAGGTATTATACCCAATTGCTCATCTGCTATAATTGGTATAATAAACATAATCAATTTTTACGATGGTCAAAATCTAGTATCAGATATGTTTCGGTATCTTGACAGCCCTATTAGTAGCCTACTAACAATTATTACAATAAATATTGATTTCAAGTAACATGTTGCATGAATATAATACTTGTAGATTATAATACAAGACTACCATAACTATCAAAAACCACTCATCTACTGACCACTAAACAGCAACAGCTAAATCACTTAAAGCACTATAAAGGCTGTGTAGTGGGATTGCTTATAAAGCTTTTCTCACTGGTGCCCCGCCCGAGCAATGTTTTAGAAAGTATTATATTATATTAATTCTCACTATAAGGCAGATTCATTAAAGGTATACTCCAGGCAAATAGTATCTTTTGAGTGATGATATGGATGGTATTGAAGGTCAAATTAAGCCTACATGCTAAGACAATATCTTAACCCTACCCCTAGTATGCAGTTGGACTACCTCTGGTTAAGAAGAGCATCTCCCGCTAAGATGCTCTTCTTAGTGGGAGATGCTCACCTTAACCAGAGGTAGTTCACCTACATAGTACATAGTACGGGTAGGGTTAAGATACTGTATTACCATGTAGGCTTAATTTGACCTTCAATACCATCCCTATCATCCCTCAAAAGATACTATTTGCCTGGAGTGCCCCTTTAAGAGTTATTGAGCTCCCTAGACTAGCAAGGTTGAAGTGTATTCATGGTTTGTAGACCACCCACTCCCATATATACTTGGTGGATGGCTTAGTCTGGAGCGAATCTCCTTTGTAAGCCGAATGACACATGATAGGTTGTGGATTTAATTCAATACTTCCCGACATTCCTGTTTTGCTTTAGGTGTCTACTGTATAAATCTCCATTTCAGAACATATTTTGGTACCTGTCTCTTATGTGAAGGAAGTTGAACGTTTTATTACCCACCTGCTTACTTGTAACTCGGAAAATTGAAATCTTTGGGGTTTCGTTACAATTTCAGGTAGCGTATATTTGCGATCTCCCACAACAAGACGGTGCTTCTCTCTGAATACATTGTACATAAGACAGCATCACTTTAGCTATCCTACTGGAGTATGCTCGACTGTCCATGGAAATGCATGTATACCCAATTAATCTTGCAAACAACAATTTCAGGTAGCATGGTACAGGATATTTGCAATGGCCCACAACTCAACAGAAGTCGCATATCTCTTATCGATTATTTTGTTCAAGACCATGTCGTATTGGCTATCTTGTATATATTGGAGTATACTGGAGTCACTAGACGATCCATAGAATAACATAACTACTCAAACTCGTTAATGATTTCAGGTAGCGTGGTGCCGGATATTTGACTGCATTAGTCTAGCTATCGTACTGGAGTATGCTGGATCATCCATAGAATAACATGCCCACTCAAGTCCGTTAACTATAACATAGAATAACATGCCTACTACAATTTCAGGTAGCATGGTATCGTATATATTTGCCATCGCCCAAAACTCCTATAACAAGACCTGATTACACCTCAAGACAGTGTTGGTTTGGCTAAAATCTGTTCATAATAATGCTAAACTCTCCATGGAATAACATACCTACATACCTGTAATTAAACTCGTTAACAATTTCAGGTAGCATGGTACCGTATATTTGCCATCGCCCACAACTCCTATATCATGCCCATAGCCCATGCATATAACAAGAAGGCGCGTCTCTCTCATTAGGCTACATCTTAAGACAGCCTGGTAATGTACCTTGAAATGTACCCACTAAATTAAGCTCGTTAATTTTTTCAGGTAGCATGGTACCGTATATTTGCCATTGCCCACAACTCCTATAACAAGAAGGCGCGTCTCTCTGATTACCGTTTCCCTGGCACTGGGGAGGAGGTATGTACCATTTTACATTTTTTTAAATGTAATTCCTCTGTGGACTGTAGGCCTCCGAAGTGGCTAATAGAATCTAAAACTTATCCCGGGTCTTAGTGCAAAGCGAACTAATGCAATGTACAAAACCGAACCACACTGCACCGCTGTTGCCTGGATTACTTCGGTTAGGATATGTAATGTGAAAAAAAAGTAAAGTGTGACATTTATATGCCGCATTTTCAGATCTCTCGATCTACCAAATGTCTTCTATCATGGCCATGTGAGGGTCAATGTATAATACAATAATTATATGCATAGCTTTACTTCCCGACCTATACATAATTGGTAACTGAGACTAGTGAAATGCGCTCTCACCCACAAAGCACCGAGAAATCACTCAGTACAATTTTCAGATATAACGCTGATTGTAGTCTGAGATATTTGTATAATTATACATTAAATACTGGACAAACTTACTATGTAAGATTGACGACATTTCGTCTGTCTCGCACAAACTTCGACACGTCACTGGATGTCAACTTGAATTTGATCCAATTGTCGTCGACTTTGACCAACATGTGACCGTGGCGCATATTTCGTCGGAACATACTGTATGTCCCTATGAAGATGCCCGTGAATGGGCGTCAAAATGTAGACACATAATAAAATGGATGTAAGACTGTGAAAAAATTACCATTTTCATAATTTAAATAACCCAGTCTAATGAACTGTTTTGCAGATCCCTGCCCACAACTGTGAGTTGTCGGTGTCTGGACTCATGACCAACGAGAAGTACCTATTTGCTGTAGCAGCCTACACATTAGAGGGGGCGCTGATCGGGGACGGTGTAGGGGAGACGACTAAACCTATTTTAGCTGCTCACCCTCTCCCCATTCTTATGGCTTGGGCCTATCTTGCACAGGTTATTACTATTTTGTTGATAAAGTGACAGTAATTGTAGTTAACAATATTTATAGCAGCATACACGTTAGAAGGTGCACATATCGGGGACGGTGTTGGAGAGACGACTGGCGGCACACCCTCTACCGATTCTTACGACAAAACCGATCCTCGCATCACACCCTCTACCGATCATTATGGCTTGGGCCTATCTCGCACAGGTTATTCCCATTTTGTTGATAAAGTAACAACAACCGTAGTTCCCTATTTGCTGTAGCAGCCTACATATTAGAGAGGGCGCTTATCGGGGACGGCGTAGGAGAGACGACGAAACCAATCCTTGCGTCTCACCCTCTACCGATTCTTATGGCTTGGTCCTGTCTCGCACAGGTTTGCTTCCATAGTATAGTTAGTATGGTAGTGGATTTAGATTGAATTGTTGGCACAAGCAAAACCAAAGTATACACATGGTGAGAGCAGACTCTAATCAAGGAGGTGTTCACACCCTCTACTGATTCTTTGTTCATAAAGTTACTGGTACAACAACAATTGTAGTTACCTATTTGCTGAAGCCGATTATACTTTAGAGGGGGCGCTAATCGGAGACGGTGTGGGTGAAACTATGAAACCGATTCTGGCGTCACACCCTCTACCGATTCTTATGGCTTGGGCGTACCTTGCACAGGTTATTACTATTTTGTTAATAAAGTTTAAAAAGTGACAGCGACAATCATAGCTACCTATTTGCTGTAGCAGCCTACACATTAGAGGGAGCACTAATCGGGGATGGCGTGGGAGAGACCACTAAACCGATTTTGGCTTCTCACTCTCTACCCATTCTTATGGCTTGGGCACATTTCGCACAGGCCCGGTTCTATAGTATGCTTACTATTGTATAGCCTATTTAGTTTGAATAGTTGACACAAGCAAACAGAAGGGGCTCTAATCGAGATGGTGTTGGGGAGATAACAAAACCTATCCTCGTTTCACGCCCCCTCCCCTCGCACAGGTTATTCATCTGCCCAGTGCCTAAAAACGTTGTAAAAAATATTACATCCTGGTTTAAGCCATACTGAAACCTGCTCTAAAAATAAATTATTGAACTTCATCAGTCATGTGACTTTGCTGGGTCTGGCCGGGAGTCACAAGTGAAGTGACTCACTAAAGAAAATTGACAGCCGTCAGTAGAAAGCTATGGTAGGCTTCATGTAAAGTTGTGTGTAAAGTTTAGTACCTTTTTTTGAAATGTATATAATTTATATCAATTTCAACTCTTTATGCTTCCCACAGATCGCCTACCAAACCGAGTGTTACAGCATTGCTCAAACTGCCTGTGATATCTTGTGGAAACACTTTGTTGCCGATCGTGCGCCAGCTAATGGGGAAACGGTCACCACTACACTCAATACGGACTTCAAGCTCACTTTGTACAAGTATGTGGATATTTACTTTTGGATGGGGTAGAGGGTTGGTGTACTACAAACGTGTATGGTGTTTGTCAAACACTTTGTTGCCGATCATCCACCAGCTAATGGGGAAACGGTCACCACTACACTCGACACTGACTTCAAGCTCACTCTGTATAAGTATGTAGATATTTACTTTAGGATGGGGGTAGAGAGTTAGTGTGTAAGGGTGTATGGTGTTGGGAAACAAGTATGTGGATATTTACTCTTGGATGGGGTACACTGGGGTGTATGGTGTGAAGGAAATATTTTGTTGTTGATCATCCACCAGCTAATGGGGAAACCACTACACTCAACACTGACTTCAAGCTCATGTTGTACAAGTATGTGCATATTTACTTTTGGATGGGGTAGAGAGTTGGTGTATAAGCGTGTATGGTGTTGGGGTACAAGTACTGTATGTGGGTATTTACTCTTGGATGTAGAGGGTTTGTGTATAAGGGTTTACAGTATGGTGTTGCGGAACAAGTATGTGGGTATTTACTTTTGGATGGGGTAGAGGGTTGGTGTACTACAAACGTGTATGGTGTGTGTAGAACCCTTTGTTGCTGATCGACCAGCTAATGGGGAAACCATACTCCATACTGTATTTATACGTTTTTCAATAAAAGTTTTCAATTTCAAATTACCACTACACTCAACACTGACTTCAAGCTCACTCTCTACAAGTATGTAAATATTTACTTTTGGGTGGGGGTAGAGGGTAGGTGTATAATGGTGTATGGTGTTGGGAAACAAGTATGTGGATATTATTTTCTCTTGGATGGAGGTGGAGGGTAGGTGTATAAGGGTGTATGGTGTTGGGAAACAACTACGTCAATATTTACTTTTGGATGGGGTAGAGGGTTGGTGTGCAGGGGTGTATGGTGGGAAGGAAATACTTTGTTATTGATCATCCACCAGCTAATGGAGAAAGAATCACCACTACACTCAACACTGACTTCAAGCTCACTCTCTACAAGTATGTGTGATATTTAGTCTAAGATATATAGGCATGCATCATCTGGGAAGGGGTTACATTTTTCCAGACAGACAATCACCACTTCTCCACACTGATTTCAAACTGACTTTTTCTTCATGTTTCGGCAGAAGGACCATGGAGTATGTCACATGCTTCATCACAAGGTTATGTCTGTGAAACCGTGTGGATACTGTACTCCCAATATGTATTTCTAAATAACTCTCAATGACTTTTAAAAGAAGGTAACTTTACCACTCTCCCCACAGACTAAACCAAGAAATCATCCACCCGACATCGCCGATCCTCCTACGCCACTTCCTCAACAGTCTCCTAACAGACGCAGACCCGAACATCACCTCACTACACCCACCCACACCCATTTCGCTACCCACCTCTAACTTTATCACTCTCTCCCCCCAGACTGAACCAAGAAATCATCCACGTGACGTCGCCAATCCTCCTGCGCCACTTCCTCAACAGTCTCCTAGCTGATGCAGACATGAACATCAAACGCAACTCACTATTTTGTGACGTTCTCTGTGACCGAGGACCACTAAAAAAGGGACAGGTAAACCTAAATCATAGTACAATATGTCATACAGGTCTGTTCTATATAAACCTGTCATCTTCTCCATCTATAGGGGTGAACCGGTAGCTCAGTGGTAGCTTGTTGACTTTATGTTTTAAAAGTTTTACGGCGCAGTGACGTCACTCTTTTGAGAATGGTGGTCGGCGATCACCGAAACTGGTGATATGTATAACAGTGTTTTATAGTGTAATAGTATAGAACTTTTAAAACATTGAATCTATCCTACCTGATGAAACTATTCAATTAGGTAGCTCATTGATGTTTCTTTGACTAATCGAACAAAATTTCTGTGAAGGCATGAGTTTGATATTTGGTTTTAGCTAACAAAATGATGACAGCTACTGTCATGCTTTGTACTATGACACTAAGATATGATGTTGAAGCGACACGTAATAATCAATTATTGTAATCGACTGATATCAACATTAAACGAGATAAATGGCTGTAAATAAATATGTATGTTTGATTACATAACATAGTGTTCTTATGTTTGCATTGTCTGTGTTTTATCGACGATTCGACATGTACAGTGTACACGGGTCTCTCTGTACGTATATAAATATGTACACATGTATGTCAACTTGTCATGGAAACAACAGTCAACACACCTAATCTTATCCATTCTGCGACAATAGACATTAGAATGACATGCTTGTATTGTGGAACCACAGACTTTGACCATTAATTTGGTCCTATGTGGTTCACCTACTCTGGAGCCTCTGGCGTCAATGATGAACTGAGGCGTGGAGGATCAGTGGGAGTGTTGTCGGTGGTTAGGGTTTTTTCAGTCTTCGCGACTTTTTCCCCCCACCAAGGCCAGGCAATGCTCTCCACTGAAAAAGGTTTTTGTTGTGTTTAAATTTAAATTTGTTGACCTAATGTAAAAATGTCAGTGCGTAAGCACAGTTCTGACGATGAGGGCACGGGAGGCCCACCCCCTAGAAGTCTTCTCCCAGACTTGGGATTTTTATAATCCTTCGAGTCCTCGGCCTTATGGTCGACCCATTTGGGAGCGGGGTGATTTCCAAGCCTTTTTTGATCCGACAAGACTCGCTCGAGGCGTAAATTAGCGATGCCATGTAGATTTAGGACGCCTCAGAAGCAAAGAAAACAATACGCTATACTATACAGTACGGTATAAAAATGTAGACTACATGACATTGTACTCTATCACTATACATGTATGCTCCTTTAATTGCAGACTTCCACACAATTTCAGTTTAGCAGGTTCCAAACATTGAAGGGTTTTCATACACGCATACAGATTAGCCTACAGAATACCAGAAAATAGTAAAAAATCTCTCCCAAAAAAGCTTGTAAAAGGACTAATAAGTTATGTAAACTCATTGGATGTGTATACATTAGTCGTATACTAGAAATTAAGGGTATACTTAGCCGACGTCTCTCCTCTTTACGGGGATATAGCGAAATCCGCGAAGAAATTACAGAGGTCTAGGCTACGTTGCGTACTATCCCCCCCCCACTTTTTCAAACATGGTGTAAACATGCATTCGCCTTGCAGTCATCCAAAACCGCACAGTTTTAATATGACAACATGACCACGACCATCTACTAGAAAGTTAGAAACAGAATTAGCAATGCAATCGAGTTACTGCGCGAACAACAACGAATCGCCGAAAGTGCCATGGATCATAATATGACGGCGTGCTATGGTTGGTATTACGAGGGGTGGTGAAACTACGGCAATTAGCCAATGATTATATGTAGCCTACCATTTCGATTGCTTCGCGTTTTTCAGTAACACCATGTTTGGTAAAAGTGGCGAAAAATTGTGGTTTTTTTTCAGATATACCTGTATCTCTACTTAAAAGCGTAGTATCTAAGCTATTTCTGGGTAGATTTGGTTAGACTGCATGAGATTATAATCGCAAAGACAATATGCAGC
>WNLI01046559.1:0-11343 GCA_025802215.1 Wirenia argentea
GACACCTGTACCATGGCAACGTGGACAAACGTGAAAGTGCGGTATACCAAATGCACATATTTATTTATTTATTTTATTGTCAATGGAGATAACAAAAGAAATCGAATTTTTCTCCACACAGTGTCATTATATCTAATACATAATTTTGCAGTGATGATGGTGTTTTGGAAATGGATGACAACGACGTGGTGGTCCTAGATGATGATGTGTTCAAGACTCCCTCCACCATCCCCACCCCATCCAGACACCGCTGTAAACCATCACCACCTCCCATCTCACGATGTCACACCACTGGTTGGTTATAGGACATTATTATGACTATAATTATGCCATTTATATATAGAGGTATTCAATGATGTGTTCAAGACACCATCCACCATCCCCACCCCGTCCAGACACCGCCGTAAACCATCACCTCCTATCTCACGATGTCACACCACTGGTTCGTCTAAGTTATTACTATTGTATGCATCATTCATAAATATTTGATGTATAGGGCTCGGTCGGCGGAATACCTGAATCGGTTAATAAAGGTTAGGACTTTCAGTCATTTGGGATACATGGTCAACTGGCCATGGGTTCGAATCTCAGATTGTGCAAGAATATGATGTTCATGCCATCAGTTTATCAATCCTGTAAAATTGGTGCTGATCGTATATTCGCCTTCATGGCGGATGCATTGGTTGGGGAGTAAAGTTGTGCTACTTGTGCAGTGTGCACCTAAAAAAAGGTCTATAACATGGCGATTCTCGAATCTCTATCCCTGGTAATATGTGATTTGATGGGGAATTTATTATAAGTTCGGCACTTTACTTGGGAAAACAATAAAAAGTACATTCATGAGAGACCCGATAATTATTAATTATTTCACAATTATGGCGAGCGCACAGCCAAGTTATTGCTGCCAATTAGTCGCATTTGTTAAAAATCACTGAGTTCACGATACTTTTCATATCACTAAATGATCTAAATATATGTTTTAGGAGAGGTAGAAGATTCTGCAACCCACGATGCTGGAAAATTCTTAAGTTCTCTTGGGTCGCACTCTCAATCCAGGTTACAAGTTACATACTTTTACTCAGTCGGCATACAATATTAGGAAGACTAGCAGTAATTTGACTAGCATTATCCGAGTGGTCATCACTACCTAATCACTTACTGTACTTATAATTTAGTTTTGCTTTACTGTACTTATAGTTTTGTTTTGCTTGTTTTGTTATCAGTAATTTTTATCATAATATATCAGTATTACATTGCAGTACGTGTCACAAATTCACGATTTCTACTCAATTACAAGCTAATTTACACTTTGTCTATGCTCGTTATACCTTATTTTCTGAGTATTCATTCTAAATTTATATAATCTATGTTACTACGTATAAAGTATGTGTATATTTGTTACATGTATAATATTAATTGTTATTGGTATATAGCTATGTTATTGTTATTATAGGCTAGAGTAGTAGAATAGATTAGGGTACAGTAGTGGTCCACAGGCATTGTATATAGTTAGGCTGCCTTATTGTAAACCACTATAATAAATTTTCAATAAAAAATAATAAAATTTTGTATGTACTCATATATCCAATAGGCTGGTAACTTTCTTGTGACTCGCCCTAGCTTAATAAAGCATCTTAACAACATGGCCCACAGGATCAACGATTCTACGATTCTACGTTTTTGATGAAGTTTATTATGAACGAAAGGGATATAGAAAATGAATCAAGAGTAAACAGTATTTTCTACCATCATATACATACTCGGTTTATGTTGCAGGTTTTCCCAAGTATTTGCTGTTGAGTTGGAAAAGTTGTTGGAAGATGTCAAGTAAGTGGCTTACTATACTGTATAACCTGTTTACGGCTTGGTGGTTAAATCGAGCATATGGGGATTGGGTAGCTTTTGTAGGAATTCTGCTGGCTTCTTTCCGCTGTCTGAGTTATATACCGCCCGTTAAATCAGATGTCACCGGCGCTGAGTTGGGCCATGCTATAACAGACCTCTGCGCGTAATAGCTGCACGCGTAGCACAACCTTACTCTCCAACTTATACCACTATACATCCACCCGTCAAGGTAAATATATGATCAGTAACAATTTTACAGGCTTTGTAACAATTACTGAGGCTAGGGAAATGTGTTTTCACCCATAGAAAAACGGAAAATGTCGCGGTTGGATTACAAATCCAAAGCCTAACTGACTGAGCTATCTCACCCAATCTTTACAAACGGTCGTCACGTCGTGAAGTTATGCCTAAACCACAAGTGTCGCCCCATCAATTGGCATTGAATCATGAACCAGGTTTTGCCTGAGGGCACGCGGGTTTCTACTTTTAAGATTCTTGCTATATTTGCAGAAATGGGATCTACCCTCTGACAGCGTTCGCACTCCAGCCATCCATTCCCACCCGGGCAAGGGCAGTAACTCCAGAGGTGGCCGAGTCGGTCAAGTCTGACACACCTGAACCATTCGATATGGAGACACGGCTGGTCGTCAACATCTCATGCCAGGTACGGTCTATGCTTTATTACGCATATATACAAATTATATTTTTTCTTTTTTTGACCAGCATATGACAGTATGACTATATATATGTACTAAAATACAACCAAATTGTGTTGTTAATGAGGTCATTTTCAGCTACATGAGTAACCTTGGTTTGAGTTATGAGAGGATTTTCTGTTACTTAACGTGTACCTCCATAGTAATGTTTGTATGTCAACAGGGCCCAACTAGTAGAGCAAATAAGCATATTTACTCGACTCGTATAGTATACGCAATGTGTTGGATCCTTTTGAATGGTTTACAATGCGTTTGAAAGTGCGTATAGTGTTGGCATACTACAGAAAATACATCATATACGCCATACTGCACATGAGCGTACGTATGTGTTCAGTAAATAAATTTAATTATACAACTACGTATGTAAACATTAAATACATGCAAGCTTGCATGTGTTACTACCATACATTTTCAACCTACTGGTGACTGGCCATGTTGAAATGTCAGCAGCGCGATATCCAACTTCCAGGGACTTGTGGGATTGGTCATGTGATCTTATGGGAGGCAACATGACCAATCCCACACCCGCCATAATGCACCACTTACAGTACATCACAATATGGCCACTTGTCAGTAACTTGAGAATGCGTCGTAGCATGTGTAAGCACACATGCATTTTATGTGAGTTTATAACTTAGTTTATTTTGTGTTAGATGTTTTGCATCTGTGACTAAGTTTGGTTTAAATTTATTCATAATGTGTAACTTTAATAGTTGGAGACATTCATACGTTAAATATGTTGTACAAGTAGTAGTAGTAGTAGGCGAGCGTTTTATTCCTTAGTGGAATATGACCACATCCTAGTGCGGCATGTGTAAGTGCGACTCATTTAAAGGGAGGGCTACCCCAATGGGGCTGCCCAATGCCCATGGCTAGCACTGCAACATATGTCCAACATACACTTGTAAAGTAACCGAACGTTATATGTTATCATGGTGGGGAAACTGGAGAACCCGGAGAAAACCACCGGACATGGGCAGGAATATTTCCCTCTTCCATTACGCGAAGGCAGAGGGAAGAAGCTAGTAGAATTCCTACGAAAGCTACCCAGTCACTTACAGAAACAGGGAAAATGCCACAAACATTTGTCGTGACCCAGGCTAGTACCTGGGACCCCCGGCACTGTAGGCGAGCACTCTACCACTGAGCTACTGTCCCCTGTGGTATAAAAGTATACAGCTAAACTCAATATTTCATTGTGATTACTCCCAGGTGCGACCAAGTGACGATAAGAAGTTATGCCATCTCACCCTCCTGTTACGTATGGATGACCGCATGAACCGTCAGCTACAGTGTGACATCACCACCACTGTGGATACGCCACTTATATTGGCGGAGGAGTTGGTGCATAATGGCTTTATTAATGAGGTAACATTTTATTATGCCGTTTGGTATATTTCCAGTCTGCTAATTAGATTGGTTTATCGCCAGAAATTGTGACTCGGCATGCGGGTGGTGATAGCTGTCGGCTAAAGAGTTGGACAATCATTCATTTGGTATCCATGGCCGTGGGTTCGAATCTTAGACTATGCGATCGGCGTTTTATCTGAAAATTGTTCTGAGTGATTTCTCGGTCCTTTGTGGGTGAGCGCACATTTCCCTAGCCTCAGTTTGCCAAGTCAGTAAAGTTGGTACGTAAACACGTCTTGCGTATAGATCGGGAGGTAAATCTGTGCATATAATTATACATTGTAAAGCGATCATAGTTCGTTCGATGCTTTCCTGACATGTATCTACCCTCGAATGGCCATGATGTACGACCGATATTTGGCAGATTGTGATGTCCTAAAATGTGGCATATAAATGTTCCACTTTACTTGTTTTCTTCGATTTAATCCCATCACAAATATATCCAACAAAACTTGTGAAATGTACAATTTGTAAAATTATCTATTTAGCAAATGTAGCATAAGCCATATTATGCAATCTATTTAAATAATGTAGGACAGTTTTTGTGAGAATCACTGTCGGGTATTGAGGGCGCTTGTGCACACTGGCGGCAAAGTTGTAGGGGCATGCTAGCTCCGAGAAAGAAAACTAGTTAAAACTCGCGTAGATGTGGGGGTGATAATCTCGCCAAAGGAACCATTAAGATGCAATGTCTGCTTAATTCTGCTTGAGGGAGTACGAGGTTTGGTCTATAACTAGATCCCCCGTCATTGGTAAGTGACCTGATTCTGCATGAACCAGGGTGTTGCTGTAGGTGTACGGACTGGGCATACCATGTCGTGGCGATTTGACTGATAAGCTTGGGGAGCCGGTCATTGGTGTACCTTAACGTTAAACTAGATATGTTACCATATTACAGTAGTTATAATGTTAACCGAGGGTATCACAGTGGGCCCGCAACGTGGCCTGTGCGAAGGGGTTCATTCCCACCTTCACATAAACTGAATTTATGCCAGCTCCAAAATGGCCGCTTTCCCCATCAGTACTTCTACCGCCTTTTAGACAGTTTATAAAGTTTCCCGTGTGCACTGACTATATATTTTGATTGACAGCTGGACAGAGACAAGGTGGCTACCGTGATAGACGAACAGATGAAAAACCGAGAGAACAGTCGCACATTCGTGGATAATTCTTCTGTCCCCATCGCCACATGACACAATACCAATAATACATGTGACGGTGCAGTAGTACACGTGACAAGGTATAACATGTGACTGGTGGTATAGTCAATTACGTTTTTATTTTGTGAAAGTTTTCTGCCCTTATAGCCATGTGACACGACAATACACATGACGGTGCAATACACGTTACAAGGTATAACATGTGACACGGGACTGGTGGAATACTGAAACGTGTTTATTTTGTGACAATTCTTCTGCCCTTATCGCCACGTGACATGGCAATACATGTGACCGTGTAATACACGTGACAAGGGATAAAATGTGACCACGGGACTGAAACGGTAAATTACTGAAACATTTTTATTTTGTGAAAGTTTTCTGCCCTTATCGCCGCGTGACATGACGATACACATGACGGTGCAATACACGTGACAAGGGATAACATGTGACCATGGGACTGGTGAAACAATAAATTACCAAAACGTTTTTATTTTGTGAAGTGTTCTTCGTGTAACACATTGCCAAGATAATGCTTTGGCTTTTGAAAATATTTTCATTGCAATAAGTGTCTAGTACTTCTGTGTTGATTGTGCAATACAGTGTAAAGATATAACTGTGATAGAACTATTAAATATGGACAAGTCGGACATAATATTTAAATGTTCGCTGTTTGGAACTGTGTTGAACAATTTAAATGTGTACATGTACATTTGTACAATTAACATTATTTAAACAGTATATGAGGAAATTATAATTGAAAAAAATTGTAAAAGTTGTTTATATGCAAGTTTTCTCAGCTCTGGTGTCACCGGGATAAACATTGCATTTTGGAATCATTTTATATTAAATCAATTAATTGTGCAATATACAAGAGTGATTACAGTAAATAATGTATTAACATTTTTAAAGGTCACATTATAAACACTAATTTACAAAGATGCTGTATAGTACATTATTTGTTAAATGTTGGAACTAATTGGTAGTACAATGTTATGTATTGCTTGTCGGTGCTACTAGTGTGAATCGATGTGCTTACTTTGCAATGCCAAATTAATTGTTTGTGTACCTTACGTATTGTGTGTCTCTCATAACATTTTATTTGAAAATCTATTCAATTAGCTTTATTCTGGATCAAATCGTGTCTAGAAAAAAACATACATTGAGAATATTTATCAAGAGGTCGTAATTTTTAAATTTATTTGGACTTATAATATGCAACATACCAACCTCACTATATATTTATGTTGTAGAAATGTAAAAAAAAAAGGTTGTCTATACCCACTGTAAATTAATACCATTATGTTGGCATTATTAGGATAAGTAAATTATTAAAAATAATCGGTCTTTAAATAATGTGTTTCTGTACGTTTTTTTAATCATTTAAAATTGTTTAGGTTTAATTTGATATTTTAACGTTCCACCATAAATATTCGCCTCTGCAATTTGTTTTCCTGGCTATAAAGCTGCTGAATGCTGGCGAAAAAGTTTTTCACCTTATTTGGATTTTAGCAACAAAAACATTGAATACCGAAGTTGTCCATCCATTCCAACCGACGTTTAGGAAGACATTTCACCCACAAATCGTCCGCTGGATAAGACAAGGTCTCAAGTTACAAATTTATGGAACTGAGAAATTGTATACCTTGTAATGCTCGTAAAACGATTAATTGTTGGTATTTTTTCAAAATAAAGGTACGTTTATCCATAAATAATAACATGAATTAGTATCAATAATGCTATAACAAAGCGGTTTTTAAAATAATGTCTCGCTTAGCACCTTGTCGAAACTTGCAAATCTGTGTCACTTAGACCCATTTTTTGCCAAGTTACATAAAAAGCTGAGCTTAGAACCTTGTCTTATAATCGATTTTGTCTTTTAACAAAGGTGCTAAGTTACATTTGTGTCTTACGAACAAGAGTGTGTGATTAGAGGGATATGCCGAATATTGGTATAATTTTGATGGAGGTATTACCGATCACAATGATACCAAAAAGTCGACACCTTGTCTTATTCAGCCGACAAAATGTAGAAATGAAGCTGGAACATATGTGCACATCATAGATCCTGGCCTTGCATGTCATCGTCAGTATCAGTAGACATGCCACCACTTTTTAATGCATCACAATGAATAAGTTACGAAAATGTATTAAATACAAATATTAAATTTATTTTATATTAATCTTTACAAAAATACATAATTAACTTATACACAACCGAATTTGCCAGTCCGTAAGAAAACTTAGTTTGTATGGTACTGAGATAGGTACTGATTACAGATATGATTTTAATCTAGCGACTATTCACTAATATGGCATCGATCTGTACTGATGGATGATAGATCGTGTAATTACAATTGTATAAAACACCAGCAAATTTACAGTGATTTATTTTTTGTTATATAGGGCGGTATTTTATAGTAAACTGTAGTTGCAAAAATCGTTCATAGCCTACGAAGTGGCTAATAGAATCGGGAGCTTATTCCGGTTCACAGTGCTAAGTGGAACAATGCGATGTATACAGCCGAAGCCACACTGTTGGCATATAATGCTGACTATTGCTTTTCTGAATGGTCCATGAATGGTCTGGCTCCCTTTTGGGGTTCAGATGCATCGTGCTCCCTTTTTTAGGGTCGTAATCCATGTACTTTGAACACTTGTGGTCCGAAGCGGGTCGTAAATTAGCTATGCTAGGTACACACTTCGAAAACAAACACGCACACCACCACCACCGCCGCCGCCTTGATCCCAAGTAAATTTGAATAATTTACCATGCTTTGTAATTACAAATTGATCATCCATCGGTATACCTCCTAGGTGGTATCAGTATGAAATTATTTCGTTGGTAATACTAAGCTCTCTAATTTCTGATACATGAAATACCGGAGAATTGTTCACATCATGAAAGTTTAGTTTGTGTGGGGAAATATGCCGATGCAAGGAGGCTGTGTGATCTTTGGTGATGGGAAGGATGCATGGACGTTTGATAGATTGTGGGGTAGTGGTGGTCACTCATGAACGCATACTAATTGTGGGGTGGCGATCAATGATCATCCATGAAAGTTTCTAAGCATCCTAATTCAGGTACAAGAAATACACCAAGAATTGTTCACCTCATGATTGTTTAGTTTGTGTGGGGAAATATGCAGATGCAAGGGGAGGCTGTGTGATCTTTGGTGGAGGTTTGGCTGGAGGAAAGGATGCTCGCACGTTTGGTAGATTGTGGGGTGGTGTCGTGGAGGTGGCTCCGTCTTGTCGCATCAAATACCGAGCGTCGATAACGAGCGTGTTCCTGGAACAGTCGAGTAAGTTTAGACAGGACAGTAAAAAGTGTGGCATTAATATCGTCACAAAATCTGTAATTAAAGATTAAGTAATATGGATTACATTTTACATATTATAGTTAAATATCATTCTTACATATATATCAATCCACACTGTTTTTACACTTCTCTTCAGTATCCGGATAATAATATCGATAACTACAAAATGAACTATTTATAAACCAAGTTGTATTTAATACACAAAACTCGAGTTTAATAAATTGTCATGTTTTATGTGAACAATCGCCCGTACATTTAACCCTTTAACAATGATTTACCAAATGCCATTCACAGATACTGAAATTACTTGAATTCATCATGATCTACCAACTAGTACACTATTAGTTTTTTTATGACAAAATGGATGCTTTGTATTAAAGTCGATTACAGATTTGAGGTTTTAAAAGTAACTAAATAACAGATTGTGGCAAAACTCAACTTTCCCATCTAATCAATTTCCTTCTAGATGTCCGACCACTCTTTAGTGATGGAACTGCGATTCAAGCTAGATGAATGATGTAGCTGGCTGTTGGAGGTGATGCAACTACATGCATTGGGTTACAAAGGCATGCTGAGTATATTAACATGCAGAAGTATATCATGAGAACTAACTCTTTAGTGACAGGACTGTGGTTCGAGTGGCTGTTGGAGGCAACCGGATTGGATTTTGGGTCCAAAAACATGATACCTGAACCGTTCTATGATTAACATGTAGGTGTATATTACAAGAACTCACTCCTTAGTGACAGGACTGTGGTTCGAGCCAGATGAATGATGTAAGTGGCTATTGGAGGCGACGGGACTGGATTTGAGAGTTGTGGTGGCTGAGAGAGGTGTGGTGCTGGATAGGGGGTTGTACTGTACCTGTGCAATAATGTTCGACGTTCAATAGTCAAAGCAATAATTATCAGTTATTTCTCTGTATCTGTTATTTCATCAGGACTGAAATAATAAAAAAAATGTTAAGAGTAGTAGGCCTATTGCATTATCTTAAATTTCCATATTTTGGATGATAAACTCGTTGATTTTCATTTGGTTATAAATGATATACAATATTGTCCATGACCAATACTATTGACATTAAATATTGCAGTGGAAATATAGGACATGCAGGACATGGCAGCTGTCAGCTTACTAGTGCCGTATAGCTTTTGCCACTGGGTTTGTCATAACGTGGGCGCAGGGTGCTGTATAGGTGCTGCTCACTGAGTTATATATGGTACACCATTACACACACAGCTACACTGGTTGCGTAAGCTTCCAACACTATCAGGCGTGTTGGATGTTGAATGAAGAAAATTGTTGGTGTAGTTTGTTCGGTTACGGTCAAGGTCACAAAAACATGAAAATTGACTTGCAGACAGCTAGCTATGTACCGTAACATACTTGAGGTGGTCTATAGGTGCGAGGCATGGCGTCTGGTGCTGTATAGCGAGGCATGTCGGGTGCTGTATAGCTGCTGCGTATTGAGTTTATCGTGGACCCTGTTGTGTTGTGCTGAAACAATAGATCATTTTCTATATTAGAATTGAAATACTTACAATTTTAAACTTTAGTTTACGAAATTTAACTCACATTCAAGCATTCGGGACTCCGATTGCCTTCTTGACAGAAATTGTAATATACAAATAATGGACGGTAGGCCAAACCCACAGTCTAACCCTCCAGATCAAAAAGAGAGAAATGTGTAATTTTGTCCTACCAAAAAGTGAACTTACATTGCATTAGAATTTATGCAATTTATTGTCATGTTGGTTGGACGCATTCACTTGGAAAGTCGTCCCATAAATTGACGGTTTTAGAGATAAATAACCCATGCCTATTTCATTTCATTAATGAGGTGGAGTGACAGTTCTGCATGGAGGAAAAAGTTTCAGTTAAAGCTAAGAGGGCTCTTTGGTATGACAAAGGGTGTATGTAAGCAAAGATATCATTGGTTTATAAATATTTTTGTGAGTATTGAGACGTACCATTGGTGCATTGGGGCTGTAAGGGAAGATACTCATTGGTCTATATAATTGCTGAGACATACCATTGGTCTATATAATTATGTGTTGAAACGTACCATTGGTCTATATAATTAGTAAGACGTAACCGAGTGAATTGAGTCAGCGACATGAGATATCATTGGTTTACATAATTACGTTGATACGTATAGAGACATACCATTGGTGCATTGATCCTACGAGCTGAGATATCATTGGTCGACTCATATGAGGGGGTGTGTCTGTGTATCTGTACATCATTGATCTGCTTGTTGAGCCACTGGATCACTGAATACAGTACACAAATATGTCACAAGCTATCAATCATTTATTTGGCTTATTAACAAAGTAAATGTGTCAGCTGTACCACACTTGGTCAGTTACACCTTGGTCACTATCGAGCCTCGTCACACATGCGATAACTGCAAGATACGGGCTAAACCCCCAGTTTTTGTTGAGACCTTCAGTTGCCCATAAATTATCTCCTTGTTACCACGTTCATATCGCATTTCTTCCCTATCAGGAATTTTTTTTAAATGGCTTGTAATATAAAAAGGCGTTTCCACGCCTATGTAGAACGTGTATACATTGAAATTTTTATGACGTCATCGTGAATCATTGTTTTAAGATGGATTAGAACTGGCCGATTTTTATAGCCACGGCAGCTAGAGATGAATCCTTAGCAAGTGTGGCAAAAATAGTTTTAAACCAATAATGTATTGTATAAGGAAATAAAAAATGGTTTTTCCAACCCCGCGATTTGCCCTTTAAAGGATGCCTAATGTCTAAAAATCCATTTTGTTGGTGGTATCTACTAGTAAATATGTAATTGTTCTAGTAGTCTTACAGTATACTACCCTCGTGGTATAAGAGATAATCTACATGACACCAAAGTACTATGTTGCCA